>JABXWE010000969.1:0-56375 GCA_014611495.1 Limonius californicus
AATTATTTTTTTATTCTAAAATAAACCATTATTCTAGCAAATGTCTATTTTTAATTTCTTTTTTCAATTCCTAAACAGTAGTGGCCACAGTACCATACTCTAGTGGCCACTGTACCATCATTGAAGGTACAGTGGCCACTTTGCAACAAATTTTTGCAACTATAATTTTTTTAATAAAAATAATTTTTTTCAGCTACAGAATGGAATGCTATAGAGGTAAATGTAGTAATTGTTGTTTAGTGGTATCAAATTCTATAAAAAAAATTTATTATGGATTTTATTGATTTTTTTATAAAAATGTGGCCACTGTTCCAGACTCTCCCCTATTTCACCGCGGGCAAAAATCACCATCGGAGACCTGTCACAAATTATATTAACGTTCAAATTTGTTAGTTTAACGAGTATTTGACCCAAAATCTCAGTCATCAACATCAACTCAGAATATGTAAAAACGCAATTTATCAAATCAGAAGCAAATGTCAAAATTAATAACAATAGCTTTTTATCGTTGTACATCAACCACAAATGTGCTGTCATTTTGGTTACCACAAAATTAATTTAACGAGGAAATTTCCCGACTCTGCTGCAATGTAACTTATTCGTATGTAGGAGTAATGTGGAAGATGCAGCTATTCGTAATTCATCTCAAATATGATACGTAATCTAAGTAATAGCCCGAATTTTTTAAAATGTTTATACAGAGTGCCTTTGAAAGAAATACATTCAGTCACGGACTAAGTATAAAAAGAGTAGAAAATAAATAAAATAGTGTTATTATTTCATGGTCCTTTACATTAATTAATAATAAATAATAATAAATATAGCCTATACCATTTAACTTCAATTATTTAAATTATTTAGCTTTATTGTAGCTGTAAATAGTTTACGGTTCATTGATGCATAACACAATGCCGATGTATGACAAATACTCATTCAAATCACATGAAATAAGGTGGCAAATTTTATACGATTAAAGTCATACCTAATCATAGCCATAGGCTCATTCCTGCAAATAGAATAATTAGGCTGATTAAATCATAAAACACTCTGAAAAATATTCTTTAATTTTAAATAAAGTGCCCTAATTTTTCCTACTTAGATAAAGTACACATACATTTAATCCAGCCCAAAATTTTATTTTGATAAAGAACACTTGTGTCCTTTTGCCCTTCACGTGTTTTCTAGAGTCACGTTCTCTTAAAACACATTAGATGTAAGAAAGTCTTTGAAAACATGCTGCTAGTTTAGAACAGTAGTTCAAACATGTACATTAATTCAAAGATTAGACACAACCACAAAATTTTAATCAGGAAAATAGGTACGTGGAAATTAAGGTAATTGAAAAACACCACATCGTGGAAATAGACGTGTTACTAATTAATACCAGGGGTTTTTGGATTAATGATTCCAGTGATAAAAACTGAATGAAAAGGTTCTCATAAATACAAACTCAGAAATATTTCCCTGCGAAGCTAATTAAAGTGCCACTTTACTTATAAGCAATATGTTGAAGATCTGGTTCCCTTTAATTAAAAATAAGTTATTAATGACAGATTACTTATTGATAGCTAATAAATCAAGCAATATTGTTTCAATATTAAGATACCCAAGGTTTCCTTAATTAATTCCATTGCAGTTGATTTACCTATTTAATTACAATTTTATATTTAAACCGTTATATAAAGCAAAACAGAATTTTCTAAACTATCTTAACTTGTTTTTGAGCAAGATACTGTAACTAATAAAAGCATTTCATTCATACATTATGCTGGGTAATAATAGTGGAAAAATTGATATTTTTAATTGTGTTGATTACAAATGCATTATTATAATATATGTGTAACAACAATGTCAACCGCACTGTATGTAAAAATCGTGTACATGTACACAGCTTAATATGTTTCAAATTTGTGTTTTTTGCTTTGTTTCTTTCACATCTTGAAAACGGACCAAGGACGAGCCTAACACTTTCTTAAGTTGACGAAAATCCAACTTAATTAAATACATATAAATAACGTTTTTTATTACCTAAACCAAAAATAAAAACAATAAATATTATAGTATTTCACTCACCGACTTAGAAATATAAATTTAAAAATATGTTCTCAACAAATAATTATTTTAGAATACTTCAAAAACATGACACATGTTTCGTGTTCTTACCGTACGCGAAGAGCGTCGCGACGCCGTGTTATCTCGCCACGCTTTCTCGGGTACTAATGGGTAGCCTGGGAGGACGGCGCCTCGACAGACGCCTGGACCGGGCGCATCGATCGCTCGTATCCCACTTCTGATAAAATAAAGCGCTTATTGAATATCTTAAAGTCTCTTATTAAATTATATCTTTTAGTTGCATATCCGTTAAAGATTCCCTCTGAAAGAACCACCTGGTATTATCGCTTTAACGGAGTACATAATTAATTAATGTTAATGGAACGTACATTAATTATTTTTCAGGCGCCTAAATTCATAAAATCTGTTTTTGGGTTGTTTTTTGTGTATTGGACGACAGGTGGCGCAATCAGTCAACTAGTTAAACTGTTTTTATTTTGTTAAAGTTTCCTGTCACCTACATTTACATTATTAAACCACTAACAGGTGGCGCAATTTAAATAACCATATTTTGGAACCAATAAGCGCTACAAACTTGGGTTTCGAGATTTCGATTGCTGATGATGGCGCTCTTACAGCAGTGGCGGCTCGCGGGTAGAAAAATAGGTGAAGTACTATTATAATAACCCTAATACTAACAAATAGAGCAAATATAATTCAATGTCAACTTACCTAGTTTTTGTAGACCAAGTCTATCCTTCTGTCCTTTAATGCAGCAAAATTATTTATTATATCTTCCTAAAATGGTTGATTTTTTTAAATTCTAATGAGAGTTCTATTTGAATTGAAATATTCGACAAAGAAGAAGCCTATTTTGAGATACTGCATTTCTTAAGTACGTTTTTATTCGTTTGAGGCAAGAAAAACTTCTTTCCACTGATGCACTTGTCGGCGGAATAGTTAATATGAGGCAAAACAATTTGTAGGCTTCAGTAAAAATTTCTTTGTTCTCGTCGAGATTTTCTAGTAATTCTTGGGTCTGTTGATTGCAGCATCTTTCATCGGTATAAAGAAGATTTAATTCGTGTTTAAGACGCTGAATTTTTGTAAATATTTTGCCATAAAATTGACCTAAACTTTCAAATGCTTTAGACGGAAAACACGAATCATATTTTTCGAATTTCCGATTTCGTAGTTTTAGCCAAAGACATGAATTGTAACTTATCGCAGTCTTGAAATCTTACTTCCATTGCCATTACAATGTGGTCCAGTACTTCATAAAACAAAATTCTATATTTTCTTCTAATGTCATTATTTGTAAGGCTAACGTATTCCCGCTTAGGGCGCTTAGAAATATCGATTGGTGTTATTTTTGTTTCCTTAGTCTTTTCGAAGAGTGTATCAAAGAAATCGTCATTCCTTTTCCTCTTTAATAGTTCAATAGTTTTATTTATTTTTGTAGCACAAAAATTCATATCCAATGATTTCTTTCGGGAAACATCAAATAATATGTCAATGAGAGAGAAAATATCATTAAATACTACAGCTAAAAATACAAATTCAAAATTTTTGAAATCTTTTAAAAACCGACGGTCAAACCCGAACATGAAGTTCAGCGGCTGATTGCGATTGAGCTCTTCACTTGCTCCATTCACCGTGAACCAGTTGTAGATATTGACGTAGGCGTTACCACGGCAACGGAGGTATAAGTGCAGAGATAAAATACGTTTGAAGCTGACTCTTCACTACAATTACACGAGTGTTGTAGGTAAGATTTTTTATGGTCACTGTGTTCACGCTCGACGGACTGTATTTAGAATTTAAATTTTAAATACAAGGGGACCAGAAAAAATGTAATGTGTTTATTTTCACTAAGCGTATTGTATCTACGAATATGTATGCCATAAATAAACGACTCCTAATGGGTGTAATGCCGATAAATAACTTGTTATTTAATTTAAATAAATGTTACGGGTCAAACGAGCTTTTCCATCGACCCTTAACCGGATAGGTGGAAAAGGCCTACAGCTTAGCTCAGAGGAGTAGGGGAGTTCACGGAAATCGCTTACGGGAGGAAATCTTCCTTTTAAGACACGTATAATGAAATCATTGGCAATACAACCATATGACAGCAACAGCTGATTTTGATTAAATCTATTTTACAAATATTATTATTTGAGCGCTCAAGCCAAGGGGCTCGCCGTCGTTGGCGCACGTATTTGGTCCAATGGACTACGCAGCCAGCGACGCCGGAGCTTACAGGAAAACACAATATATATAAAAATTTCTCTTATACTTTGTACTACAAACAGAGACAGTCCGCGACTGAAGGTCGCTTCTGGTTTCCAAATAAAAAAATAGGTTCAATGATGAATTTTACAAGTAGCGCGTAAGGTTTCGCTTCACAAAAATACAAAACTGTAGCTTTTACCTTGAATTTTGATGCGGGCAGGCACAGTTTCGAGGAGTTGAACAGATGTAGGTACAGTTGGGGTTGTTCCCCCGGTCCTGCAGGAAAAGAAGGGTAGACGACGTCAGAAAATTTTGGGGACGACACGTCCGTAGGTACGCCCCTGGGAAATTAGTTCACCTCTATTTCCACGGAATCAAACTAGTGAACCGAAAAACCACAATTTCCACGGGATCAACCTTGGTGGAACAACGAAGAACAATATCCAATTTCACTGGATCAATTTTAGTGGAACGACGAACCACAATTTCCACGGGATCAATTTCGCTTTTATCCGAATAAATCGAGAGAACAATTACACTTAATTGCTCTATATTAGGCTAACACTGCTGAATATATAATCAAATCCGACTTTGTCGAGGATTTTCTTTGGCTAAAGCAAAAGTACGATACGGTGGGTTCGATATAGCAGAGCAGCCGCAAAAAGACCCGCTATCAGAAAAAAACGTCGTTCCGGCTCAAGAGTCTAGCATCTACTTTATTTTCGTAACGGCACTTCCCCGTAGATGTAATTTGGGAAGACCCGCAGTCATCGAAAATCGAAAACTGACTTTTTAATTCCGTAACGGCCCTTCCCCGTATTTGGAATTTGGGAAAACCCGGAGTCATTCAAGATGTAAAACTGACTGCAGAACTCTCGCAACGGAAACCTGCATTACCCCCAAAAAAAATTGCACCATAATTTGAAATATCATGAAAATGTTCTAGAAAGATCTGAAACGTAAATTCTCAGAAGCGTTTAAAGTCAAGCGCGAACAAGGCAATATTCGGCAAATTCGGCTTACAAAGGGGACTATCAACACAACTCAATCTTAGAAAAGCAAAATAGCAAAAACTGTAAGTAACATAAAACTGCAATTAAAATAACGTTTTTAATTCCTGTAGAGCGGCAATCAAATTAAGAAATTAATTCATATAGAGCGGCAAATTTGAAAAGAACATAACATAAATATTCGCAATTGAATGAAAATTTTAGGTGAAGAAGCACTTCACCTATTTCACTTGGCGAGCCGCCACTGTCAGTTATAGCACAATCGCTAGATCTATAAAACATATTTGTCTGTGGATTCATAATGCTATTTAGCGTGTTGGTTTTTGGGTGTCAATATTCTAAATTATATTTTTTCTGTGGTTTTTTTACATTTACGTATCTTAATCATATCAAAATATGCCATCTCCTAGGTATACATATGACAAAGCAGTGTACCAAATGTCAAATTAAAATATTGATAAGGTTCAGAGAAAATCCGCGAGATACCATTTTTTGATAAGATTAAAAAAATGTTTTCTTAATTTTAAACGAAAGTAGGTGTATACAACACAACATCACAATTTCCCAATTTGAACAAGCAACAAATTATTGATTTATAACATTTGTTACTGTACCTATTTTTAAGGTATACCCTACACTTAAAGATTTTTCGGGCCTCACGCAACGAGTTATATTTAGTTAGAGAGTTTCTAAGAGAAGTTTGAAATGAAGGTCCACTTCTTTGTGATTCATACCCAAAAATTTGGCAATCTACCTACCTTGAGCGGTCCACATACTTAAGGTTTGATGCCTTTTCATCAGAAGTATAAACCAATCATAGCCCGCTTCTTGTTTGTCTTCATTAAAGCGATGTTGAAGTTTGTTCTTCTCTGCAAAAGTGAAAGCAAGATGTCTAATATCCGTAGATGTAGGAGCATACCCAACTTTTTCTCATCATCACTCATCACCCAGCCTCCGTTGTCCATTGCTGGACATAGGCCTCCTCCAAAGTCTTCCATGGTTTCCTTTCCTGAGCAATGGCTATCCATTTGGGGGCTATCCTCTTTAAATCATCCGTCCATAGGCTTGGGGACCTTTGCTTCGTTTGTCTTGTCTGTGACGCCACTCAATTATTCGCTTCGTCCATCTGTTGTCCCTAAAGCGTGCGACATATCCCGCCCATCTCCACTTCAGTTCCGTAATGTACTTTACGATGTCTTTTAGCCCTGCTCTTAAGCATATGGTGTTATTGGGGATACTATCTCGTCGTGTGACTCCCAACATGGCTCTCTCCATTGCACGTTGGGCCACTCTCAGCTTATTTGTTACCTTTCTAGTAAGAGTAAGCGTTTTAGCACCGTAGGTGATTACTGGCGCCACACATTACTCAAACACTCGCCGGTTTAGGCATATGGGTATCTCTTTGTTTTTAAAAGTTTCCCGGAGCCTGCCGAAGGCGGCCCATCCTAAACCTATTCGTCTTTGAATCTCGCATGTTTGGTTGTCCCTACCCAATCTAATTTCATGGCCCAAGCATTTATAGTCATAAACCTGAGTTATGGTTTGTCCCGGGATCCTAATTTTCCCAGCTGGTACTAGATTTGTCATGAACTTAGTTTTATCCATATTTATTCCCAGGCCAGTTCTTTCTGTAGCTTCCATTAATTCCCCCATCATCTAGACGGCAGCTCCGATGTTGTCGGCCATTAGTAGGTACTATATCATCCGCAAATTTGAGGTGATTTAAATACTCGTCGTCCACTTTTATTCCGATGTTATCCAAATTTAAAAAATTAAATGCATACACTAGGGTGGCCGTGAATAACTTCGGAGATATAGTATCACCCTGTCGTATTCCTCTCTCAATTTTAAAAGTTTGGGTTGGTTCGTGGAGTTTAACTGTGGCTGTTGCGTTGCTGTATATGTATTGCACAACTTTAGCATATCTTCTATCGATTCTACACTGTTTTAAGGCTGCTATTATTGCTGGGTGTTCTACAATGTCAAAAGCTTTTTTAAAATCAACAAATATCAGTATTAGGGGTTTGTTGTACTCGATGGTCTTTTCTATCAGGTATTCTCAACACCAACAGATGATCGTTTGGACCAAAACCTCTTCGGAACCCGGCCTGCTCGCGGGGTTGATAAAAATCAAGTTTGTTGTCTAAACGTTTAGCTATTATTTTCGTGAACGAACAACTTATAGAGGTGGGAGAGGAGACTGATTGGTCTATAGTTTGTGATGTCTGCTGTGTCCCGATTTTTGTGTATAAGGATCATAATAGCATTGTTCCAAGCTTGAAGCGTGGTGGTATTATACAGACACATATAAAATAACTTTGATCATTTCTCCAATAGTTTTTCTCCTCCTATTTTTATAGCCTCTATCGCCACCTCATCTTCCCTTTTCCCTTTCCATTTTTCATTTCCTTTAAGCTTATTGCAATTTCCGCTGGCGTTATGTCTGGCATATCTTTGGAGCCCTGGTTTATCACTGGTTCTTCTTACATTTGCAATTCGTCTCCTACTTGTCTACTTTTGTATAGCTCCTTGAAGAATTCTGCTACTACGGTTAGCATTTCTTGTCTGTTTGTAATATCTCGGTCTCCTTTCTTAGGCTTAAAGATTTCTTTTCTTCACACTGAGAGCTTGTTCCTAAGTACTTTTCTTTTTTTATTTTCTGAAATGGTTTCTTTAATATTTTCTGTGTTGAATTTCCTTATATCTTTCCTGATTTCCTTGGCTATATTTCTGTTCAGTTGTTTAAGTTCTTCTAGGTGTACGTTAGTGTTTTCCCTCATTTGTTTTCTCTCATTTCTAAAGTTATTTAAGTGTTATTTAATGTCTCTATATATTTTGCGTTATTTATACTTGAATCCATAATGGTTTCTAAGGTATGTTTAAATTGTTCGACATTTGCAGGGGGTTTCCACTTGCTTGATGATGGTGCCTTACGCAGCATTCTTAATCTCTCGATTGTTATATTTATTCTTACGTTTGCTCTAACAAGTCTGTGGTCACTGCCGGTTGATATGCAATTAATAACTGTGAGGTTTTGACCACTTTCTTTTTGTCGGTAATTATAAAATCTATTTCGTTTTTGGCTCTCCCGTCGGTACTAGCCCACGTCCAGTGTCTCTGAGATTTTTTCTTAAAAAAGCTGTTCATCATGTACAGATTTTGTTGTTGAAGGAAGTCTACTAACATTTGGTCTCGCTCGTTCCTATCATGTAGGCCAAAATCGCCTATTGAAGTTTCTGCTTCATGACTTTTTATGCCCACCTTGGCATTAAAATCGCCTATTATTAGTTTGTAGTGACAATGCGTCTCTTTAAGAGCATCTGTTATGTCCTCGTAAAGTACTTAGACTTCCTCATCTTCGTGTGTTGATGTAGGGGCATAAACCTGGACAATCTTTATGTCGTATCTACTGTTCAATCTCAGCACCAATAACGCGACTCGAGGTGAGATGCTTTTCACTCTTAGGATGTTCCTATAATGTCTTTTGTTTATTAAGAAGCTTGCACCGCCCTGGAAGTCGTCAATATTTCCTGCATTGTAAAATAAATGACCTGATTTTAGGGTAGTCCATCCTTCCGTTTGACGTCGTACTTCGGCTAATCCTAATATGTCCCATTTCAGGGTGTTTAACTCTTCTTCTAGTTCTATAAATTGCTTATCGGATGATAGCGTTCATATATTATAAGTTGCAATTTTAAGGGATAGCATTTTTGGGTTCTTTCGGTGTTTTGCCAAGTTCTCAAGATATTCATGTAAGAATACTTACCCCAAAAACTGATAAACGGTAGCATGATCAAAGAAATACACAAAAAATTGAATGAGATAACGTTTAAACAACCACAAAAAAATAATAATTTAACAAACCCTTTTGTAAGGCAGAAACTTCATTTTCTACTGATTCTCCTGTGCAAATAAATAGCTAAAAATCCAAAAAATCTCTCTATTGGGATTCCATCTTCTCGCCAATAACGCAAAATAAGTTAATTGGTATACATTGAAAATTGAAAAATATTTGGCGGCTTTAACTTCTGATAGGAATGTTTCTAACATTTTTTTGTTCAATATGTTACTAAACTCATCGCAAACGGTTGATCGATAGAGAGGAGGTAACTCACGTTGCCTCTTCTAGCTGATCCGAATTGTTTTATATGCGAAGCTAAAAAACTCATCAAATTCTGCCAAATATTCTAGAGTTCCTATGTAATTTCCACTATGGGAAGCAGAAAAGAGTTCATTACTGCCACGAAATGCAAAGGAATTCTTAGCAAAAAACTTTATTGTTGCTACTACTCGTAGCAATACTTTTCTCCAATATTTTGTTTCTTCTAAATACTTCTTTTCCGCGATAGTGCTTATACGTCCCTCCCGATCCACCTATCAGGAAAAACTTGATTGAGATAGGTTCTTACTTCCAATGCAAAATGTGGTGTAGCTCCATCCTGCTGATACCAAATATTTCTATCAATTTCATTAGGATTGTCATCATCTGGGAAAAGTATTCTTAAATCTGGAACTAAGAAAATTTGCAAGAAATCCAAGTAACGCGCGCCAGTTAATGTGCTATTAAAGAAATATGGTCCGATAATTTGAGAATTTATAATTCCAGCCCAAACGTTCACCTTCTAGATATTGAGTACCTATTGGCCTCCATCATCCAATGTGGATTTTCTGTACTCCAGTATCTACAGTTGTTTGTTCACTGTTCCATTTAAAATGAATGTTGCTTCATCAGAAAAAAGAATGTTTTTTTTTATCTATTTGTCATGATTTCGCAAAATTCCTGTCGGCGATCAGGGTCATCCTTGTTAAGTTCTTGAACCAAATGAATTTTATATGAGTGGTATTTTTCCTTTTTTAGAAGACGCAATACGGACGTTTTACTAACATCATTATCGGCGGCAATTCCTCTTGTAGGTTTATGAGGATTATCTTGAATATCTAACAATATATCCAAATTCTTTTCATCGGATAAAATGCGTTTCCTACCAGAAATTAGGAATATCTGCGACATTTCCAAATTCACGAAATTTGTTTTCTATTCTACTAACCGATATGTAAAAAGAAATCCTTTTTACTTCTCTCTTTTTGTTGGGTATTTTGCCACCTGCGTATCAGAAAAAAACAATACATTTAATTTCAATAGTTGACAAAATCAATTAGAAAAGTCAGATTTGACAGATATTTGGTACATAAGCATAGTTTAGGATACATTTGATTGTATACATTTCAAATACATTTTAAAATCTTCAAATATACAAAATTCAAAAAACCTTATATTGCTGGATAGAGAATTAAAAACCCTTTCAAATGAGCTAGAGGCCGGACAAATATGAAACGGGATTGGCACTACTGCGGACGCTATAAGAAACTGACTGTTTCCAAATAATATCCAAATTGTAGCTGGAACTTTCGCCTACTCATACCTAAAACGGCATCCTGTCAGAACTTGCGTGGTAGGCTGTGCATGCGAATGAACAAGTTAGTGCAGCTGTCACACATGACACAAGTCAAACGTGGAGCAGAGAGCGAACATTAAGTTTTGTTTCAAATTGGGGAAAACGGCCACAGAGACATTCGAGATGTTGAAAACTGTGTACGGCAATGAGGCCATGTCCCGTACTCGCGTTTTCGAGTGGTTTGCCCGATTTCGTGAAAGTCGGCAGGACCTTTATGATGATCAGAAGCCGGGTCGTCAGATCACAACGAGAAACCCCGTAACGATCGAAAAGTCCGACAACTTGTGGCGGCTGATCGACGACTGACACTGAGAATGATGGAGCAGGAGCTGAGTATTAGCCGTGAAACCATTAGAAGCATTTTGGAGAAGGATTTGCAGAAAAGGAAGGTCTGTGCCTAATTTATCCCGCACAATTTGACCGCTGAGCAAAAAGTGCATCGAGTGTACACCTCCCGCGACTTCATTGCAACAGCCAACAGTGACCCAAATTTTCTGGATTCAATTGTTACTGGTGAAGAGTCGTGGTGCTTCCAGTACGATCCAGAAAGCAAGAGACAAAGCATGGAATGGCGATCGAAGACGTCTCCCAGGCCAAAGAAACTGATCAGCATGGTCGCTGATCAGTTTCTTCAACAGTCAAGGCATCATTCACAAAGAATTTGTGCCACCGTCACTAGCTTGTACTACAAGGGTGTCATGACGCGTTTACTTAAACGCATTGGACGTGTGCGACCGCTTTTGGCAGCCTCCGGCAAGTGGCACCTTTTACCCGACAATGCCCCTGTACATTCTACCTTCATTGTGAAGACGTTTTTGGTGACAAGAAATGTCCCAGTCTTAGAACATCCTCCCTATTCGCCGGATCTGTCTCCAGCGGTCTTCATGCTGTTTCTTCAGCTGAAATTGACCCTCAAGGGAAGGCGCTTTGACGACGTGGAAGACATTCAACGGAATGTTACCGCCGAACTAAACGCACTTCCTCGCGACAAGTTTAAGCAGGCTTTCCGCGACTTGTATCGTCGATGTCAACGGTGCGTAGAAGTCGAGGGAGATTACTTCGAAGGACGCTAGAGGTATTTTCACCTATGGCTACCTCACATGCTTTGTATTTGATCAATCCCGTTATATATTTGTCCGACCTCGTATAACATGCACCGTCGTTCCATTTAAAAATTTTAAAGGGGTTGCTGTCACTCCAAGGGGGTTGAAGGGGGGTATAAAAGAATGTTTAAAAAATGTCATTTTAAAATTAAAAATTGACGTGTTTCAGGATTTTACTCATAAATTGTAAATTACGTAGAAAATGAATTTATCCGTTACTTATGGACCGCAGTCTATACATAAAGATGGGCTGCAATGGCAATATTAGCCAATATAAGCAGTGGCGTCCTTGGTGAGGTTATGGTTTCTATCCCATGAAGTGTTATATGTGTTTACCCGAATGGTTGCGTATTATCTACTAATTATATGTGGTATACAAGCATTGGATGCTATTTATGGTTGTTATACAAGATTGATGTGTTTATGTAAGTAGTTGTTGGAAACAGTAGCATAGTGAATATAAATAGCTATATGAGTAGATAATGTGTATGGCATGATTAATCATTATTCCCCTAGCAATCATTCGGGAGGTAGTCAGTCGGCAGAGGTTGCATCGAAAATGTGCCTACGTCGAATTATTATTATTATGAATACAACGTGTATACCAGGAGGGCATAAACTGACTTTTACGTGGGGATGTGGACACTAATGATACTCTCCCCTTCGCATGTGTGGCTGAGAGGGCACGCCCTCCCCGCGACTCCTGTGAATAACAGAGAGACTGGCTATGGACTTGGTCCATAGCCTGGATGCCTCTGGAGGGTTGGTGCACCAGAAGATATGCATAACTATTGTAATTACTGCACGATTAGGAATTACTACGGCCACAGCAGTTAACCGGCAGATGAACATCCGTATCCTGTACGAGTTCCAATCCAGGGGCAGGGGGCTGGAAGACCCCGGTGAGTACAATTGCCCATATTTATTGACAGAGCAGTTAGTCTGTGTTTTATTACCTGTTGCATGTCACCCGCCTGTCGCCGCCAGCGAGTCTGATCGCATCCGCTGTTGGTTTACCAGGAACTGCAAATATAAAATACAGAACCGTAATTCAATTTGAAAATTCAGTAGTTTTATTCGCCCCCCATAAGGTCGACGCAATCATATGAATAACATATTTTAACTGCGAGGGTCCGCCCCGGACCGCTTTTATTTTTTGAATATTTTTAGCCTTATAGCAATTGAAATTATTTTAGTTAGTTATTGAATTTTCGTTTCCGTTTATGTGTTGCACTTGCACTATTTAGAATCTCTTGTAATTTATTGTATTGTTGAACGTTCTTACGTTAAGCTTGCCGACTTGAAAGATTTTGGAGCAGTTCTGATTAAATTTTCCAGAACTTTTCAATTATTTGTTAAATATCAAGGTTCAGTCGGGGAACATATTTTTGAAGAAGTCATAAATTTGTTTGGTCACGTAGTTTCTTCCTATAAATACGGACGAACTGTTGAAACCGAACAATTATTTTGTAGTCGTTCATCCAACCACATCATTTTCAAAATCATTTTGAAAATAGTCTCAACTGTTGCTCTGCGAGATTTTCCTTTGCGAATTAATCCATTTCCTTTCGCCGCCTTTAGTAGAGCGCTCTGGCTTGACCGGCGCCCCTGTAGGATTTTCCTCCAGATTACATTCTTTCTTGTTTCCTCCACATCTTGTAGTGCTAAGAGCAATAATCAAGGGGGGAGGGGATTTACTTAAACTCCGACAAGCTAATTTACAAGATAAATTATCCTGACTAGGTTTTCGGCGGTTTCCCTAGTCTGTACAGCTGAATCTTGGGTCCTTCTTCGCTCCAAGATGAAGCATAGGGCCTCGAGGTATTCGAGGTTTCAAAAATCGACTAATTTTGAGAGGGTGGCTGATGTACTATCCGCTCTCTGTCCTATCTCTTAAGTGAGTATTGTCCTTCTGATATTCCTAGTTGTATTGTATTTCTTCGATTAAGCGCCTCCATTCTTCCCTGTTCTGAGCCATAACTTTGATTTCGTTCCAGGTCTTTCCTATTTCTTCGACCTCCTTCATTATTGTTCTTCTCCATGTTGTAGTCGGCTTCCCTCTCCTACGGCTCCCCTGTGGATTCCACACCAGTGCAGTCTTTGCGATATTTCCATCTTCTCTCCTCAGTATGTGTCCAATCCATCTCCACTTCCGCCGTCTCCTATTTCCTCCTGCCTCGTACGCTGCCACAGTTCTTCATTTGGTATAAAATCTGACCATTTCGCTTTAATTATCTTTCTGAGACACTTATTAATAAACACTTGCACTTTGTTTATATTACCGCGAGTTAGCGCCCATGTCTCTGAACCGTATAAGAGTACCGATTTCACGTTTGTATTAAATATACGTAATTTTAGGTTTTGTGTTATTTGTGACGAATTCCAGATTTGTTTAAGAGTGCCGAAACTACCTGCTGCTTTCCCAATTCTAGCTTTTATATCACGTTCGGAGCCGCCATCTGTTGAAATGATGCTGCCTAGGTACATAAAGTGTGTGACGTCCTTAATCGCTTCTCCATTTACTTGGAATGATCGTGTGTTATTAGTCTGTAATCTCATGGCTTTCGTTTTCACTGTATTTATTACTAGTCCAATTTTTTCGCCCATGTCTGAGGTGTTTTGGAGTTTTTTCTGCATTTCGGTGTGCTTTTGAGCAAATAGACATATGTCGTCTGCATAGTCCAAATCATTTAGCTTTTTCTCTATGTTCCATACCATTCCCTCTTGTTCGCCAATCGCTTGCTGCATGACCCAGTCCAGCCCTAAATTGAATAGTATCGGTGACAGTGGGCAGCCTTGCTTTACCCCTCGTGACATTTCAATACTTCTACTCATTTCCCCTTCGTGTACTATCTTGTTGCTGGATCCCTCATACATTTGTTGGATAGGTAATGTTTATAATTTTTCTTGGAACCCCTTTCATTTTCAGTATTTGCCACAGCGCGTAGTAATTAATTGTATCGAACGCTCGTTTGAAATCTATGAATACTAAGTATAGTGGTGAGCGCCATTCAACCGATTGCTCCACGATTATACGTACGGTGTTTATATGCTCAGTACATGCTCTTTGTGTTCTAAAACCAGCTTGTTCCTGGCGCATCCGTGTCTCTGTTTCTTTCGTGATCCGGTTTGCCAAGATAGTTGACAGTATTTTTGTGTATATGTGTTTAGTAAGGTAATTCCGCGCCAGTTCGAACATATTGATAGATCGCCTTTTTTTGGTAGCTTGACAATGGTTCCTTCTTTCCATTCTTTTGGTACCTGTTCACTTTGCCATATCCCGCTTAGTATGAGGTGAAGTTCTTCTGAGATTGTCTTGTCATGCGCTTTAAGCATTTCATTGCTAATATTGTCTGGTCCAGCTGTTTTTCCGTTTTTAAGTGATTGTATTACCGCCCTGATCTCTTCTTTTGTTGGGGGTTCTGTGTTAATGTCCAACTCCATTTCCTGTCTTCCCTCTAACTGAACTGGTTCTTCTATCTGTTCTGGTTTCTGCCTGAAAAATTCTTCCCATCTTTGCAGTTGCTCTCTTTGGCCTGTGATCAATTTTCCATGCTCATCTTTAAGGGGTTTACTATTAACATATTTTTTATTTGCCAACTGTTTAGTTATACGGTATATTGTTTTCATATCATTTCTGTCTGCAGCCATTTGTGCTTCTTTTGCTAATTGTTCTGTCCACCGTCTCTTATCGTTTCTGGCAGCTTGTTTTACGTTTCGGTTAATCCTTGTATATTCTTCTGTTAATCTTTGCTTTTCGCTTTGTACGACTGCTGCATTTATCTTTGCTTTGCAATCTTTTCTATCATTGATGAGTTTCCAGGTTGGGTCGGTTATCCAGTTTTTCCTCACTTCTTTCTCAGCTCTTAATGTCTCTGCGCTGGCGTTGTGGATACAATCAGTTAGTATTTTCCAGTTAGGTGTCTTCTCCTTGGCAGTTTTTTTGTTTTTTAAATTCTTGTCTAGTTCTGTTCTGTATTTGTCGGCAACCTCTCTGTTTTTTAGTAGCGGTATATTGTATTTCATTCTTGCCTTGTTTCTTTTTGCTTTGGTTTTGGCGCTGATTCTTAATTTTACTGTTGCTACAACCAAGTGATGGTCGCTAGCTATGTCCGCGCCGCGTTTGTTACGAACGTCCATGAGGCAGTGCCGCCATTTGGTGGATATGGCTACGTGATCAATTTGATTCTCTGTGTGATGGTCTGGGGATACCCATGTGACTTTGTGTATTCTTTTATGCGTGAACAGGGTCCCTCCAATTACTAGATTGTTATTAAGACAATATTCAATGTACATATCGCCGTTTTCGTTTCTATTTCCAAGTCCGTGCTTGCCCATTACTTCTTCAAAATCCTGACTGTCTCCCCCCACTTGTGCGTTTAGGTCACCACATACGATTATTATATCCCCCTTGTTTATTTTGTCCGTAACCCCCGACAGGGTATCATAGAAAAGTGTTTTATTTTCCACCTCCGCCCCTTCAGTAGGTGCATTGCCTAAGATTAGGCTATTTCCCAAAATCCTGGAAACACGCATATATTTTGCCATTTCACAAACCAAGTAAAGACAAAACAAATCCGGAAAGCTACAGGCCGATAAGTCTTTTATCCACGACTTCGAAGCTACTCGAAAAAGTAATACACATTCGACTACATAATTTTATTATAAGTCACAACGTTCTACCTACTTTTCAATATGGATTCCGTGAAAAACACTCAACCGGACATCAGCTATTACGTATAACAGAAACGATCGAAAAGGGATTTGAAGATAAAAAATATACAGTGGCCGCTTTTCTAGATCTCCAACAAGCGTTCGATAAGGTATGGATACAGGGACTGTTGTATAAACTATTACAACTAAATATTCCCCCATATTTAACAAGAATTTTGGCTTCTTTCCTACAGCAAAGAACATTCGCAGTACGTCTAAATAACACCTTTTCAACAATTAAAAATGCAAATGCAGGAGTACCGCAGGGAAGCATCTTGGCACCACTTTTGTTTAACGTATACATTTATGATATACAAGAAAATGCAAATGATAATTTAGCTTTATTCGCAGACGATACATCTGTCATGGTACAACATCACAACCTAGAAGTAGCTATATCACAAATACAAGTATCAGTTGACGACTTGCTACAATGGTTTAAAAAGTGGAGGATTACTATAAACGAATCGAAATGTCAAACAAAAACTTTTACTCTTCGAAGAATTAATAATCCCACGAAAGTGAAAATAAATCAGAATAGAATAGACTGGAATCAACGCGACTCAGCGATCAAATATTTAGGAGTGTACTTGGATACACGATTGCAGTGGGGTTACCATATAAACAAGAAGCTAAATCAGTGTCATGCAAGACATCTCTACTATATCCAATTATGAATAGAAAAACAGCATTGAAAATCGACTGCTCGTTGTTAATATATAAATCCGTATTGCGTCCTATTCTAACGTATTGTTGTCAAATTTGGTGCAATGCCCCTAAAACTCATATTAAAAAATTACAAGTGTTGCAAAACAAAATACTAAGAATAACAGTTAATGCCCCATGGTATATGAGAAACAATCAAATCCACGAAGAACTTAATATGTCTAACATCGAACAGTTCATTAAAAAACTAACTAAAAAATTCTTTAAAAACATTCAACAATGTGCAAGTGCAGTGTACTATAACACAGGACCGAAAGACATTCACAAGAGATTGAAACGGAAATTGCCGCAGGACATGTTCTTATCATCAGAAGATAGTGAATAAGTGATTTAAAATATTTATGCTCACTTATAAATAGTGACCGAGGAGCTGACCGCCGACCTCATTAAGACATTTACTACGACATTAATTTATATTATAACAAAACTATGTATAGCAATTAGTTTGCTGATCTGGTTTCAATTATTAAAAAAAAGCCTTGCATTCGTTTACAAATGAAACGTACTCGTATAAGGTGGTTGCCTAAGTGCTGGTCAATGCCAACCGATTAATGGTGGACAATTTGAACATATACGTTACGTAACTATTTCATAAAGGTCATATTTCCATTATACAGTACGGTCCATAAGTACCGGATAAATTCATTTTCTACGTTGTTTACAATTTATGAGTAAAATCTTGAAACACGTCGATTTTTAATTCTAAAGTGACATTTTTTAAGCATAATTTTATACCTCCCCCTTCAACCCCCTTGGAGTGACAGCAACCCCTGTAAAATTTTTAAATGGAACGAGGGTGCGTGTGTTATCTCATTTGAAAGGGTTTTTAATTCTCTATCCAGCAATATAAGGTTTTTTGAAGCGGTATATATTAGTACACTTTAAGAATACACTTACTAATTTTTGTATGAAAGGTTTTATATACATTTATTTTAGAATGTGAAAGTTCATAAGTACAAATTGTTATAATTTACACTTAAATATGTAACTGGAAACCATGTAATAAAGAAACAATAAATTATTTGTAGAAATTATAACTGTTTACCAATGAATGTATTTTTCTAGTGGTATTAAATATTGAATTATAAGTAAGGATAAACGTTGGTGTGGAGAATGTGACATACTTAGTAAGTGTTGCGGAGAAGCGAGCGACAGTGTTACAAGGGAACAAGAATGTCTCACCTGACCCCAGATTCGCACCCTCCCTCATTTTGGGGTAGCAATCAATAAATTCCATTCCCTTTCAGTACTTACCCACCTTTATAGTAACAGAACTAAATGGCACATTCTCGCACATAAAATCAATGGTCGTATCCTGATAACAATAACAATAATAGGGGGCGATTTCATCGACTACGACCACCAAGCTGCATTTTCAGAATGCGTAAGATTAAATGATGGCGCATTAGGTTTTTATTATCCGGATTTTATTCTGCATGCTTTTGTTCATACTTTAAAATACGATAGCCGGAAATTCTAAGAGAATAGAATGAAAATGTTTAAGCGAACAGCCCGTTTTTATCGAAGTTTTTCCCTATTTAGTAGAAGCACTTTCTTTGTTTAGGGAAGTAAATCTCGAAAAAGCTGTAAAACCTTGGTTTGGGACTCATATAACCGGAACGAAGTAACTATAGAGAAACTCTAGTTTATTATTCACAAAACTTTCCTTAAACTAGGTATCGTCTTCTGACGTTTTTGTAATGCCGTCACCAATCTCCCATCGAAGTTTACGGGCTTCAAAAGTTTTCATGCTGCGGTTGCTCCTTAATAAAACATGAACGTCAAAATAAATTAATTTAAAACCGCACGCACCTACCCACTATTTATACAAGAGCTCGAAATATGGCGAGAGCCACATAAAAAGGAGAAAAAAGTTCGAATATTTATTCGCTATCTCCGGTCGTCGCGTATACATCTTCCAAGTTGGAAAATGACGAGCACAGAAGTATTCAAAGAGAAATCTCCGGTGGTACCCGGGATCAACAAAAAACTTTTCTGCATTGCAAAGAACCTAAGCAGTTTTAAGGACACACATCGTTATCGGAACAAACTTAACGATCAGATCAAGTTTTATCAAACAAAGTTTAATGAGCTGGCAGCAGCAGGCCAAGCGCTGTTAAAACTCCGGGGATAGGGGTACAGTCCGGGGTGGGAATTGCTCCATTGTTGACTGAATCCGGGTTGCTGTAGGGCCACATACTCGGATTGAATAAAAGAGTCGGATATTCCCCCTGCAAGCCTGGGGTCACGTGTTTTGAGTTTGAACTTACTTTTGCGGTAGTTATGCTGTATTCATGTATTTTATGTGGTTTTGATGTCGACATCACTTCAGAAAATTGCCCCTGTGTTACGACCACATAGAATAAGGTAATTAACTTTTGCATACACGTTGTATTTTGTTTTTGTTATCGTTGAAAACTTTTTGACATCAACAGTTTTATACGCTGTAGGATAGGATCGAGAATTTTCCTTTTAGAAACTACCAGACTAATAAATTTGTTTGTGTTCTCATCTATTAACGAGCCGCAATTCGCCATCCTTTGTTAAGATGCCCCGAGGTTCATAAAGTTTAATTGTATTTTTTCAGCCCTTCTGAAAATTTAATATAATTATCAGAGCAATATCTTAAGATCAATTTTTAACAGATTCTATTAAACAAGAAATGCATGGATACATTTCGAACATGGGATATGGCACAAATGTTTGACCTTCGCCAAGAAAATGAACAATTACATCATCTGAGGAAAATGAAATTTCGTAGACTACTAGAAAGATTTTGACTGTTATTTTAGAGTCTAAGAAACTCAATTTTTATCCCAAAATACAAACTGCTGATGTTTCTATAAGAGAATGTTACAGATACCAACTTCCTCAATAAAAATATAATAACCCGCTGATCTAATAATAACAAAAGTACAAACATAACTTTTCCAGATAACCCAAATAAAAATAATACAAAACAGAGTGTGGCAGAACAGCGCCCTTATAAAAATACACTATCCAACTTACACCTTCATAAATTCGCAACAAAGTCGTAAGAGAAATGCTCAAGGATTCTATACCGTGAAAGGGTCATCTATGTGATAACGATGGCAAATAAAAAATAGTGCCCATAAAATTTCATTGACCATCTATAAAAATATTGAAGAGGGTCAGCTCGCAGCTTGCCTTCACAAAACGCTATGAATTTTAACCAATAAATATATTTCGGCTTTCATATTTGGCGCTACCAGTCCTTCAAAGGGCGCCCTAGGAAACTGGTTTATTCGTCGAAAATAACACGAAACAAAACGTTAGCATACAATGTTTTCTAAGTCTATCCAGAGGTTCACAGACGTGTGATCTTGCATCAACCTGATTAAATGTTTAACATGATAGGTTCAATGCACTCACCCTTTACAGCGCAGCGCAACAGTATCTCTAAAATATTGCACCTTTTGCACCGCTGGAAATATTCTTCTTGTATTAAACACCTCCTTTGGCTTTCTTTTACACCAAACATTCGAATAATTTGGGCATGTGCTGTCATCTAAAACTATTAAAGAGACTAAATAAGTGTTCTTGCTTTTATCTTTAAGAAAGAAAAATTACTCGTATTTTATGAGGGCATTATGAGACCAGTGAGTTGTTCCTTGGACTAATATGAATTTATGGTGGAAACTTATCTCTTTTTTCGTATTCAGCGTCAATATTTAGCTATGACAAATTCTAAACCGTCCAGTTTTCTTACTTTCGCGGCATCACAAGTACCCGACGGAGTACACCTCTTCGGGCTATTCAAATGTGGGCGTGCAGAGATTAGTTAATAGTTTATTGAGCGGTCGGAAAATGATATCGCGTCTACACCTCTACGTTTTAATAGGGAAAATTGCTTTCACAGTATTGGAAATTACGGGTGTTATAAGCAAACGTCCCGTTGCAAGATGTATATTGGAAATTCAAAGTTAGAAGGAAGAAAGCTTCTGTAATTCGAACTATCAGAACAATTGTAAAATCGCAGGTTAATCACGTCGGAATTCAAATCCATTTGCTTCCAAAAAATATTAAGAAACAGCTATTTGTTAGCAAAGTCCTCTAGATTGGGATTTGTAACAGAATTTCATGGATAAAGGATGATCACCTAGATTGCAATTGTATCTTATTAATATTCACAAAAATTGTACATAAACCTCAATTCTACTGGACAGCTAATTTAGCTTAGGAGCAATAATAACTATGCTAAACAACGTAGACAAGGGAGTGTTCGGCTTAGAATTTATAATAAAACGAAACTAAAATGTAGAACAATTCAACGAAATTGTGTTTGATGCATAATTACTTTAATTCGTACTAATATATTTTTTAGATGATTTATAATTACTATCTCACTTATGTAACAGTAAGTTAATATTCAATCACCAAAGAGAAATGTGAGTATAACATATCTGCCCGATGTCACGCTACGCCTTCCCTATCAACCTTTTGGGTTTAGCATCGATTCAATACTGTCGTAGCCAAATAATTAATTTTAAGTTTTGAGTTTCTTTTATGAAATTTGAACATTATATTAGATTCCCGGAATGTATCTCAGGTATTAAATCAGAGCGAGATTAAAGTTGCTTCTAATTCAGGTCATAAGATAAAAATATACTTCTTGTTTTTTTCCAACATCTAATTTACAAAATGCCCAAAGCCGTTCCACAATTCCGTAGCAACGTAATCGGCAACATAATAAAGAAAGCACGGTTTGCTTCTCAATATACGATTGAGCTAAATAAACAAGTCAAACTTCCAATTAAACAACAAAGTAGATCGCAATTGGTTTGCTGTCTTGTTTTACAGGAGAAGTTGTTTCTGCATGAACAGAGCAGGTTTATTGCAAGCGATCGACGAAGCGCTCTTCCAAACAACTTTACTTTCGCTCCATATAACATTATTCCCGTTTCCAGGGCATACCTTGCGGGACAAGAGTCTACTTCGCTGCGCTCATTAGCAACAAAACAAACGCCCCCCCTCCCCCAGGCGCATGGAGTGTTACCGTATTGATGCTCCCTCAAACTAATGACAACCTTTGAGAGGCCGTCCAAAATAAACGCCCCGAAAGCCTCCCTTAAAAGAAATTAACAAGATAATGCTTAACGAGTAAAGCATTAAGATACTTAGCACATTTTGGAATTGCTTCGCCCATTTGTTTAACTTTTTACTGGCGCTGAACGAGCGAAGTCGGCCCTCAAGTAAAAAAGAAACAATACGTACCGAAACAGTCCAAACAATAAAACTCCCTGGACCAATAATACGCTTTTATAAAACCGTTCCATTTATGAATTGTTTCGCGTTTGGAGCGCAAAGTGCTGGAGTATGAAACGCCCGAACACCACGAGATAGCGAAAAAGAATTATTCGTCCATAAATTCTATGACCAACCCTTTTCTATACTAAATAAAAATGCTGGCCATACGAAATATAAAACGCGACGGAGTAAAGAGGGACAAAACGACACAAATCTATGTTAGCGGTTGTAAAAAATATGTTTTTGTGCTGCTTCGCATTCATACACCGAAAAATATTGAATTTTATTTCGCTTTGTGAGAAGCCCCATATTAAAACGCAAAAAGTTAAGCCTTCGAACGGTTGTCGAAAAACTGGGTCAAAGAAACCCCACCGAAAATAATATACACGGTTAAAATATATTGTAAGTTTCCAATTTATGCACCGTCAAAATGGCAACAGCATTTAACCTTGGAGTGTTTCCCACTTTAATGTTATCTGTCATAATCTACTTTTAATAGATTTTCAAAGAAGGAGTTTCCATAAACTTTTGATGGAATATTATAACTTTCTCAGTAAGTCAAGAGCAAACTTGAATATTAAGTTTATAAGCGATTTCAAAAAACAAAATGGTTAAATATGCATCCAAATCTACAAATATCTAATGCAAACAGGATAAAATAAAATTATTATTACAATGGCCGATCAGAGGTAGTTTAGATACTTCAGCGTTGCATTATTCAACATCTTTCGGATGTAGTGCATTTTGCTAGTTTACTGTATGATTGCAAAGCTAAATAATATTGGACAACAACATGAGTTTAAACTAGTGTTTAGAAATTTAAAGGTTTTTCTGTCTGATCCAATAATTAATGAACTCTGCCTAAAGCTATAGGGAAAGAAACTCCTGTAAACAAAATGAAGAGGTGGATTTTCCGTAGGACTATTGTTACAGATGGCGTAGTATTTATGTTTGATGTTATTACTGGAATTGACCAAATTAGCATTCCCAACGAATTCAACAAAACCTATCTGAAGGATCAAGGCAGAGGTGGTACGGTAGAATCACTCAGCTCCTTTTTCTTCTAAACTTTCGTCTAAAGTTTACATCATCTTCATAAATAAATGGTAACACACAGCTAAAATAATTTACAAAGAATATATTTAATCTAAAAGCTAGATTATTACCCACTTGTCAATAAACAATAAAAACTATTTTACTATCTCTAAACATTGTTTTCTTGAAAAGCTACACCAGCTACAGAAAGGGAATTTTAAATTAATTTTAGTGTGTTATCAAAAGTTTTTTTTTTATGTGTGAAAAGAATATCTATTTCAAAAATATAGTTGTGTGACTGAATAATTGAATTTTTATTGTTGACTTGGTGAAGAACTTATCTTCAGAGGTATTCCTCCAAATTTACTGCAGCCAGTCTAAATTTATCAGTTCCTACTGAAGATGGTAATTTAGTTGTTCTAAATATTTTGATGGTAGGCTTTTTTTAAGGTTTCGTATATTTAAACCACCGTTTTCTATTAAATTCTAATATTTGCTGAATATTTACATGGTAATATTGATCTAATATTTTATTCGATATTGTCCAAATTGAGTGTTCCGTAGATCAAATAGAACATTATTTAGAAGCAAATATTAAGATATTTAATAAATGTTTGCTTCAATAATGTTTATGCTTAACATATGATCAATTTAGTTTAGTTTTTACCTCGAGTTTCAATAATCTAGTTATGTAAACATTGTTTTCAATTCACTGGGAGTAGGGAAATTTGGTATCTCCAAAACTGTGTGTTCAACATGGTTTACATCAAAGTTGTATTGGCGATATTTCCACAAATACTTGAATTTTGAGATTTAGGTCTGTCAATGATAAAACAGTGTTATTTTATGACTCACCCATACTCTTCTCCTCAAACGTGGATATATAAGATACTCACCTGAAAATTAACATAGCATTAATTATATAATAAGTTACAATCCGTATTAATTATATTAATCCGTCTGAATAACTCACACTATACGATATATATCAACTGAAGATTTATTAACTTTATAAAATTGTAACAAACACAACGAAATGGAAGCTGCGACAAAAAGAGCCTACTCACCTGTTTGTAGTGGTTAATTCTGCAACTAGTCGTATTCTAATGGTTAGAAATTCATATTCAAAACTTCAAAATAAACTAGATAAAACATTGTTGAAACAGCTTTGTTTACATTCCAAATAGAATTGTTATTGCTGGAAAATTCTGAGGAAATTTAAAGTTAGGTTGAAATTTAAACTTCAATACAATTTATTTGCATAACGAAAAATAAAAAGTAAGACTGGCAGCATATGGTTATGCTAAAGCAAACATTTAGATAAGCAACATGAGGAAAAGTTATTTACAGTATTTCCACTTCGGCTCAATTTATTCTATTTGCGTTCGAGATTAGCTTCTATATTATTTAAGTGCACGCATACGTCGCGTCATTATTACCAACCTCAATCAATGCAGAGGGAAAATATAGACGAAATTAAGTTGGTCAGCGGATGAGGCCTATTGTAAGATATATTTTTTGTCTATAATACTGAATATTTTGTAAAATGAGCGAAATCGTATTTTGATCAATGTTGTTCCTGTTTAGAACTTTGCTAGTTTCACAGATTACCGTCTAATGAAATGCACTAAGTGCAAATTCAAGTAACGACGTGTTCATCAATATTCGTGTAATAAGCTATTCCGCATGGCGATAAACAGCCTTAACCCTGAACCTTCCTATAGTTACATTGTTGTACTTTATAGCACCGTCTACATATTTTCTCGATATGACCCATTTCGTTACATCGGTAGCATATTTACCTCCTAAAAATCGACATTTGACTAGTTTCATATTTTCGCTATTTGGCATATTTGACGTTCGTTGTAAAATATTTACATATATAACCATTTGTGAGAAAATAATTTTGAATTGAAGCATCTGTTATATTTACATATCATTGGAGACTTGCCAATTCCGTGAAAATATCAGCTTCGAGAAAATAGTGCTGGCTTCATGCATCATGTTTAATTTATATCAGTTCGCCCACATTTTAATATTTACTGTCTACTGAAGAACCACCAGAACATGTAGCGTGGCCCAGATCTGAATAACGAATAAAATTCGCTGTTGATAGTCAGGATGAAAATTAATGAAAAATTGTGATATGTGCGTATTGTTGCAGCGATGCATCAGGGTGTGAATTATTCAGCCCATTCAATTTCGAGAACGTTGATTGCTTGTGACCGCACAATCATGTGTGCGTGCTAACCAACGGTTTCCGGATATCCGCTTCTCGAACAATCCGAACCGATTACTCCTAGAAACTGTCATTGCCAGATGTCGAAAGCGGCGCCTCCACCATTTCTACACGATTATGTTCGGCCTTTGTTCCTATCTCTTACACAACATAACAGTTTCATGATAGCTCCCTGCATGTCGCTATCTGTTACCATCGTAAAACGAATAAGACACTTCAAAACACACCGTGCATACTTTCTTGCTAAACGCTGTGTTGCATGTGACACATTGTCTCCTTCGCTTTCGTAGCGGGGTGAAACAAAGGGCCGAATTTTATTCCCTTAATGAGAAAATGGCTATTGTTTTCCTATTAGCGTTCAAAAAGGTGTATACCCCATTACGGAATTAACTCAGTCATTACTGCAGCGGAGTTTAAACGAAACAATATAAAGTTCATCCCGCTGTCATTCGCTTAAGTACTAATTACATTAAAACAAAGTGATTTAGACTTAATGCATGATTGAATTTAATTAGTTAAATGACAGTGCACGGAATCCGGCACTTTGCTGACAACACTAAAAGAGTTAGCAGATAAGCGCTGCATCTTGTACATTACGTTTCCAGATGAGTGACAGGTTTAATGCAAAACCACTGGAAAAACTTCAAGTGTTTGAACTCGACACGATTCTTTCTAATGAGCACTATAAGCGAAACGTTCATTCTGGATTTAAAAGCCTCATGATACTGTTATTTTATTCAGTGAATTTATGATAAACGGTGCTACAAGATAACTTTATTTATCAAGCAACCTGCGTCATACGGCACTATTCCAGAGATTATTATTATATTCACTGTAAAATATTGCAAACTACCAAGTTTGTTTACATCACATTTTGCTTGAGTTCACCACTAATGCATCGAAGCTTGTAAAAAATGAGCGTGAGAAATCTAAAAGACATTGTATTCGGATGTACATGATTTGGTTAACACAAAAGTATCAACACCTATCATTTTTATATCATATAACGTCATCTATCAATACAATGGCACTCAAACGGTCAGTAATTGTATCTTGCAAGCACGTAAGTGACTAACATGAAATTTACTCAATCCTTTTTTTACAAATATCAAGGTAGAACCCCAGCATACATTGCTGATTAATGCAGTTGCTAAAATTGCTGACACGTACATTATTCGAGCGAAATATAATTTTTACTGTTACCTATTATGATAACTAATGTTGCGGAAGTACGTAAGAGTCTTCAGTTATATTGAATCTGGTAAAAGCTTAGTTATTGTATTTATCAATTCAATAACGTAGAAATTTGTGTGCAGCATTAAATACGAAAAGAAAGCAAGATTAACAAGGCTATACTTATAGCAGATATTCCAGAAATATGTATCTATGAAATAAAAAATGCCCTTAAAGCTTTGAAGAAAAATAAGGCTCTGGGAGGCGACGGTTGAGTTTCGGAACTAATCAAGTATGGAGGAACTCCTGTTTTGCGAACTCTGAAAGTGTTGTTCAATAAATGTTTGGACGAGGGCGAGTCGATAGCTATTTTGATATATACATAAAAAGGTGACACACATGATTTTCAAAGTTACAGACCAATCCCATTGTTGTCAGCTCTACGCAAATTATTAACTAAAATAATAATGAATAGAATATCCACAAGATTAGATAATTTTCTGTGGAACAGGCAGAATTTCGGAAAAGCTACAGTGCCCTGGACCACATGCATAATTTAAGACAATTAATATAAAAATCTGTAGAATATAATAAGAAGATATACCTTTCCTGCATTGATTGCCAGAAGGCCTTCGACTGTATCGAGACAAGGTCAGTCAAACATACAAGATACATGATCGCTACATCCAAATCATAGCAGAGCTACACGAAAAGGCTAGTATAACTATCAAACCTCTCGATAATAAAGAACCACTGAAAATAAAAAGAGGCATACACGAAGGGGATACAATATCCCCGAAATTATTTACCAGACGCTGGAATGGGCAGACAAAGGCATTAATATAAATGGAGAAACACTAGCTAACTTGGGATACGCAGACCACGTGACTTTTGGCGAGAGCGAAGAATAATTACAGACGCTGATAAAGGAAGTAATGGAAGTCACTAGTAAAATAGGCCTGAATGTTAATAAAATAAAAGTCATAGCAAACGGCTCCACAAATGACCTGCAAATTAAATGTGGAAACACAACATTAGAGACAACTGATGAATACGCATACTTAGAGCAACACATAGGATTCGAAATAAAGAGCCAAGAGAAAGAAATTAAACGAAGAACACGGCTTGGATTAGCTAAGATAGACCTACATCCGAAATACCTCCATATCTAAAAACAAAAATTTATAACTAATTCATTCTCCCAACCATAACATAAGGATCGTAAACTTTGTTACTAACAAAAATTTCCATTCACACATTAAAAATAGCATAGCTAGGCCATAGACAGAACCATGCTGGGCGTTAGCTTGGGAGACCACAAGACAAACGAATGGGTGAGAAGCAAAATGAAAGATGATGACGTGATTGAAAGAGTGACAAGACTAAAGTGGCAATGGGCTGGCCACGTTGTTCATTTAAATGACGTTAGATGGACGAAACGGTGTACGGCGTGACAACCATCGACAGGCAAAAGAAATATAGAAAGACCTAGGACGAGATGGGATGATGTCGTGAGAAAAACAGCTGGAAAGCTATGGTAGAGGCAAGCGGTGGACAGAGAAATATGGAGAGGTGGGTTAGGCGTACGTCCAACACTGGACAAAATACACGCTGAAGAAGAGAGAGGGAGAGAGAGAATACATCAATTTTATTAGTTTTCAACGATCCAAGTCTTTGAATGTAGCCTCTATGAGAATGACACCCAACTAGGAACAACAATTGCTTAAAACAGGTAATAAACGGTAAAAATAAAACTGTGGGTTTTATTCAACTGTTACTTTTAAGTGAAGATATTAACCCTCGCCCTGGAAATAGCTGCGCGGAAGGCGGAAATGGATCTCTCTATAGTGACATTTTTTTACATCAATTTCAAAACACCAATATGTCTATGTTCCTAATAAAAGCTTGCACATGATAATGTAATTATAATCTTTTTTTACAACCATTTGCAGTTATTCACCTACAGACTAAAGAAGGTAGTAAATTCAACATTCAGACGTAACGCGTTTATTCAATAAAAATTCTTCTCACAAAGAGCGTAAAATTACTCATTACACGATTTTATTTCTTTTTCTACAGTAACCTGTCCATATGTCTGATTAATAAATTTAACACAACTAAAAAAGCGTGATAGTTTGTTTTGTTTTTATTGCAAAAAAGCAAACCTTCCGGTCTCAAGTCATCCGAGTAGATTATCTCCGGTATACAAAGCATTTTTTTCATAAAATTTATTCTACAGCATCTTCATAACAGTTTCGAGGAATACACAAACACCTATTTGTATTTGTTTGATTTGTGCTTAACAGTTGCTGTTGGAAAAAATGCAACATAGAACAACAGTTTTCCGCCGTCCGAGAGTTAATCACATTTCAAGATAAGTAAACATACCCATGCAACTTATTGAAAATCAGTCGCCGTTAAACACCAAAAAGATGAACCACAGGATTATCTTCTTTTATGTGTAGCATCAATACATCAACTAAATGTTATAAATTTTATCGTCGTTTAGTAATGCAGGAAACTTGCACCAGTAGTAATTGTACTTAAGATCATAAATTGTAGATTAGAATGATATGCAATATACTCAGTTGCGATTAAAAATTAGATAAATGCAGCACTTCAATATTGTTCGGTTACAGTTACTGATATTCACTCATTATTTACGTGATAATCATAGAAACCTTTTCAAATAACGTTGAGCTAGTTGCCACAATTTCTCGTGATAATACAAGTTAAAAAATATAAAATTAATGTGTTTGTATAGAAGGAAAATTGAGTTTTTAGCCTGATCTTAAGGTCAAGATGAAAGACGCAATGACATATATATGATTTATTTTTTGGTTTAATTACTATTAAAAACAGTTAATGCTATGTGCATGTATTAGAAGATAACTTACTTATTTATTAAGGCAATCCGGGGACATCACTAATCGGTTATTTACTGTAACAAGGAAAGATAACATCTTCCTGTAATCACCCTTATATCAATGACATCAAATTGAAGAGCGTAATTACTTCAAAATGAAAGACACAATATAATGGCGAGGAACCTGTCTTTATTGACCTTCAAGTTTTACCTGTAATAGATATCAACTAGATTTCAAGGTCAGTAAACTTCCCCTTAAATATTATTATAAATTGACAATTTGATTTGTTTAAATCAGTTTCAGCTCTTTCTGTATTAGCTTTGCGGGTATTTATTGCTATCTCAGTTTCTATTATTCTAGGCTTCCTTTGGTTAAGGGATATTACTTGCGGATTACTATGGAATTTTATATAATGCAATTTCCGTCTGTTATAGATCTTCTATTATTTTTTGTTTAAATTATACGTATTTTATTGGTTTTTAATTAATTAAATTTAAAATTATGAGGTGTGCTGTCTTTTTTATGTAGAACCATTATACCGGTTGCAATTTTGAAATTATTCTTCCTGTAGCAATATAATATTAGCAACACAGCCAGTACTTGTAGTCTCTCTATCACGGCACAGTTCTCATTATGAGTACATGGTAATTGGTCGTAAAATATATATTATTTTAATATTTAAAGGTATTAGCTAGCTAGAACATGGAACATTTAATGCAGCTGTTGGTTATATTACGATGTATTTTTACAACTAAATTGTAAGGATATTACCAAATCGGGAACTATCGGAAGTAACATTGATTAATTTTTGAATGATAGATGGTTCCTAACTGACAGTGCTACTCAAAGTGATACGGAATATTCTTAAAAAGCACGATCAAGATCTTCAACATAATCACAAGAAGCCCTTATTCATTGAGTAAGTTCTATTTAATATACCGGCAGGATGTAAGCAGATTTCAGCATACTTTGAAGTATAAAATATCTAATAGACTTTTATGCAGATGCAATAACTGCTTCATCTAAAGCAATATTTTGGTTATTATGCTTCTAAAAGCTATATTCCGCATATTAAATTAAGGCGTTTACTTCAACATCCCTTCGAGTTAACATCTTACATTTTTTATTAATTCACTAGAAGTAAATATAACTTTGGAACGTTTTAAGTAATATAATTTGTAGAATAAGTAATTTCATATTATATTTTAACGTATAAGAATCTAGCTTAGAGTAAACTTTAGGGTTCTTGAAAATTTTGTTCTGTACTTTACATGAATACATACAGTGTAGTGTAATATCCGGTTTCCACCACAGTGCAATGTAAATATAATCTCGTGTGAATACAAGTGACAATTTTTATACCTGGTAACAAAACTTCCTTCATCTTTATGTACTTGAAACTCGGAGTTTGCTATACCAAGTACTTTATCAATAAATAAGAAGCTAGGGTTACGGTTTCAAGCTCCTTGTATGGCTTCCTTTGAAAGTTCTTAGTTTAGTTACAGTTTCGTTCTTTCAGAAGATAAAATAACCCGATTACGAAATAGTCGTCAGTTGCATGTTAGAAAAGTAGTAATATTCTTGTTTAGCGGTTCTGATACGTCCAGAATTACTTGGACAAAGGGAATACTACATGTAGATATCAAATAAACCGGATCGGAGGCCTAAAGGGCTACACGGTAGAGTGGCCGCGCGGTTTACATCTGCATTTCCCCAATGTATTTGCAATGCCTGTGTAAACCGATTTAAAGTTTGCGGTAGAACAGAGATGCCGAATGAAATGTTTATTTCGACTGCGCGTGGGGAAAGGGATTAAGCCATATTTTCGCGTAAATGTACCCCTTTCGCCAGAGGAACAAAAATAATTTAATTTCGCTTCATATGTGAATGCTTTGCCCAAAGAGATTTTTCTCGAATTGTGTATATAAACCGAATTAGATGAACAACAAGTAGCTTTTACGTGAAATGGCCCGGAGCTACTTCGGACACAATGGCTATTGTTTTTGCCTCGTAACCAAGTCAGCACGAAGAATTGGGCCCACTTGAAATTAAATAAAAAGAATGCTGGAAAAGCAAGCTCACGCACAGATGCTGCGTTTCAGAAATAAAGCAATTTTGCAAACAAACACGTTATTGAATGCCATTGTGATCGAAAACTTCATTTGAGTGAGGTGTTTACAGTTGCTATAGGGACTTGGTATAGGTGTTTCGTTTTATTCAGCGTAATACTCTGAGACAGTTGGTATATAGAAATATATCAAGTAAAAGCGACGGAAATGTGATCTAGAGGAAATACAAGACACGTAAAAGATTATAGAAGGATTTACAAAGATGGATTTTCGAGAAAAGGCCAGCTAAAATGGCAAGCAATATAGACCAGCTAAAAACTGGAAAGGCTAGTAATATTCTTTAAACAAAATACTCCTCGATTAGAAGAAAACTAATAGGGGAGAAGTAAGAATTGTAATAATGCTTATATTCCATGGATTAGATTTAATTATAAATACTGAATTCCAGCATTTTAAAACCTGCTCATATTCTAGTCAAACAAATAAAATTATAAAACCTAAGGTTATACTTGTCAGAAGATAAAAGAACTGTTTAATCATTAAAAGCTAATGTATGTTGTTAACAAAACCGAAATGTATACAACTAGAGTTCGCTAGTGCAAAAAATCATTTAAATACCTTATCTGTACGTTTTGCTGTTTTTAGTTACCCGCATACACCACGAACGCTTTAACGTGCTTTAATATTTATGTTCTTGTTCAACAATTAACACAATTATTATATAACACAAAAAGAAGAAGCAATTAAGAAGGCACAGATTGATTATAAAGTCCATATAAAGTTTAAAACAACAAAATACACATGTAAAAATTAAAGAAAAACTGAATCATGCATACTATAATATACAATTTCCTCGTGTTGCTACTTCTAAAACGTTTTGAGACACATACACAATAGCATAAGTGAATGAAATATAATTTACATATTTTTTCATTTATACTTTCACGGCCTAATTTAGCGCAACAGCAATATTTTAGTTAGCAAAATTTGAATGTACCTGAGAACTAACGAATACAGTAAACGTAGTAAATAGGTAATTACTATAGACAGACCTATATTCGGCATTTAACAAACACTTGTAGCTATAATACGTTATATGATCTACAATACGACTGAATGATCCCATTAAATACAGTCTGATCGAAAAATAACACAAACTCACTCCAACTAAAGAAGTCTATAGATGGACATAAAAAATGCATCGAACATAACCGCATGTATCCAGTCTACATGCAATAATTTACTCTATTCATAAATAAATTAAAATAATGTTAATAATTTCATCAGGTTTGATTAGTTTTGTGTCGCGTTATATTATGTATTCCGACGTGATACAGGTTATTTTCAAAATCTAAGGACTCGCTCGTCTCTAGAATCCTTATTGATTTTCAATTGTGTCATCGCGGTTTGAATTTAGTTGGTAGTACTCTCGGAAATACTTCTGTTTAATGCTTGGTTAATTTTGCCTATTAGCCTGTTGCTTGAGTTGGTTACCCCCAATGGTTACATAATGATACTCTAATAATAATTTTAGTGTTTGACTATGGTAGATAATTTTTCCGTCATCGCTTTTCAGTTTAAATACTCTTCACTATTCTCGACTACCATTTTTACACTAAATATACCACCTAAGTTGCCTGCAATGGCAGTTTTCTTTTATTGGGTATTATATCTTCTTATATATCTCTTTATATGTAAGTTGGTGGAATGCTATGGATCAATCAGCGAAGAAAACAATCTAATAGTACACTAATGTAGCTTAAAATAAGCTTTACTTAGCGTTTTGTATTGTCATCATATCTACATCAATATACGATTTTCCTATATTCGATTTGCAATAACTTGAAACAATTATCGAGAAAATGATGAAAATTGATGATAAAAAATTCCCAAAGGTATTGCATACATTAAATGTCAACCTATGTTTGTGATACATATGGACTCAATCTGGTGAATTTTTTACCATATTGCAAACTGCCATTCTTTAAGCATATATTGCATCCAACTTTAATGTCAATCAAAGATTGATCTAAGTTTAAAACAATGCCGAGATCATGTAATCAACGTATCTGGCCGTACACTAAAAGCATTGACTTTTACATTGGTTGCATGTTCCTCTTCACCATTCTGGTAAACTGCTCTAAGCATTAGGAGGGACGACGAAAGGAATATAATGGTTTACCGATGTTTGATGAATGCTTTTGTTTCATCTTAGAGTCTTCCTTATTCGACAATGCTTTTTTTATGGTATTGTAAGCAACTACAGTAACAATTCAATGCCCTTTGTGTGTTGATTTGGAATGATACCTGGCTCCTAAGTCATTGCAAGTAGTAAGATTTAAGATTTCTTTAAATTTCCAATCTAATGGTTTGATCACTCTTGAAATGTGAATCGTCGAAATGCTATTTATTGAATATTTATTACAGTCTTCTGATACGTCTGACGAATATTGTGAGTGCAAAATTTTCCGAATTTCAGCTTCGAGTGCGTCTATCAAATTCATTGGTATAATTTTTGCTAAAACGTGACCCGAAATAAGTCGGGTGCAGAAATGTTCGCTGGCCCAGAGACATTCTCCGCTGTAGTGCCGTTGTATTTTGCAACATAAGCCCTGACCATCGCGAAATGATGGACGAATATGCAAGCACCCACCCGATCGTGCGCTTGCTTTCCTCCGATGGATTTCTGCAAAGACGAAGTACGTGCGATAACAACAGTCTGCCGCTTACCGGCCTGTTTGCTTTTGACGCACATTGTCACTTTCCTGTTGAACGAGCAAAGAATTCCTTATGTCCGAGCTCAAATTATCAAACTTGTCCGCTAATGGGTTCTGTGTGTTTTAGGATTTTATTTTGCAGAATAAACATTTTCCGTACCTTTGCGCCAAGGATGAAGGCAAAAATAATATTACGCTACCTCGAATTTTAAAACCAACCCCGCAGAGAAATACGAAACATGTTAGCTACTTTTGTTTTTGTTATTGACTGTACGTATACATCCTTTTATTCAACAACTCATGAAAATGTTAATTCCGTTGTTTTAGAATTGTAGTAAAAAGATATTTTGCAAGAGCTTTCCTCTCCCTTTTATGATCCTGTAAGCTCTGAATAACGTTCTAGCGCCATATCAGATTTTTTTTGTAGATTGATGCAGTAAAAATCGTCGGAAGGTTAAGTAACGAAGATCAGAGGTGTTATTCAACATTACGTGTCGAACGATCTTTATGCCATTTAAGAGAAAATCCTAAAATACGACGCCGTTATACCGTAGTAAACTTACTTAGAGAAATAACACTTTCGCTTTCGAATATACGCACCCTCGAAAATTCAGTTCGCCACCTTCGTTTAAAGCGTATTGTCTACGTCAATATCTCATCACGCCAGCGCTCGCCAATTCACGAAACTTCATCGCGTGAATCCCAGCAGACTCTCTCTTAATGGCATTTTAAAACATAGTTACTCCCCAAACTCTACAACACAATATAAATATAAAACCCTCATGCTAAAGGAACTTTAAAGTGTTTAATTGAATATAAGCTTTTTGTTTGTGTTTTAGGAGTTACTTTTGCTGTAAATGGCCTTTCCAGGGTTGTGTACTCTACTGATTACATCGAGGTAAAATAAAACTTTAAAAGAACCTCCTTCAACTTATGGAAAGAAAAATAGACAACTTCGCATAAGTAAATACACAAATAAAACGACGCTGCTCTCCATCTGTTTCTTTAAGATAATTTATTACCCTTTAAATACATTTGTAATATTATATCGTCCACGCCCACGCCAAAATGTTTTATGTTGCTCGACCATATATGCTTAACATTTTTAAATATTTAAGGTTGTAAGGCTGGAAGTATAAGACACCATGTATATACCTGATTAAAAGAGATGGATTGTATGAAGATCACTTTTTAATTTTATGACTTTACATTACATTTTCCTAAGACAGATGTACAAGCTGGGAATAATTGAAACATTCTACAACACAATCATTAGTACCTTTTTAGATGTGGAATTAAATTGACGTATACAGGATGTCCCCTGACGTGAGGTCAGTACTTCAAATCTGTCGCTTATGTAACGAGCTACCGAAAACGGCAGAACACATTCTATGCGAATGCAATGCTGCCTGTCGAAAATTTTTCGGAAAGGCAACCATGACACCTAACGAAATCAGGGACTCGAAGTCCAGAGACATTCTAAGGTTTAAGGCTCATAAGTTACAAAAGAACCATTAAGGGTCGAAGTGGCGGAAGGCATACAAAGGCCAAAGCCCTAACATCCAAATAATAATACTATGGAAATGATATTATTTACTTGTATGTGAAACAGTAAAGCACCTTAAAGTTGATTTCTTTGCTTGCGCTTAGTAACAGTGTTGATAATGTTTACTTTTACAACGCGAGAGTACGCCCATATCCATTACATATACGATTTCCGTGATGGAAACTCAATAGCACCTGCTCGAGAATATGGGTTAAGATTTCAAAATCGACGACTACCAGACCGACGAGTTTCCAACGATTGGACAACCACCTACGTGACACGGAGCTTTCCCGAAACCATCGACTGAGCGTCCAATACAGCAAGTACTAGACAATGAGAAAAAAATAATACGAAAAAATTATAATAATCCCAGCACCTCTGTTCGTCGTGTATCTGCATAAGTTATGTACCACGAATGTGAGTTTGGAGAACATTAAAACGTCATGGTTTATATCCATTTCATATCCAACCTGTTCAGCCCTCGTACCAACAGATTTCGCTAGTTGTATGGAATTTTGCCGCTGGATCGTTCAAAAATGAAATTTGATTCACGGATGAGGCAACATTTACAAGGAATGGATTAATGAACAGAAAGAACAACCACTCTTGGGATTTGGAGAATCCACAGGAAATCACAGTGTCTAATTATTTACATAGGTTTTCAGTGAATATCTGGTGTGGACATATTGATAACATGCTCATTAGACTATTCGTTTTTGACAACCAGGTAACCGCCGACGGATGTTAAAATTTCCTAGAAGATCATTTGTGAGAATTGTTAGATGATTTCGCTCGGGCGATCAAACATGATATGTGCTACGATGGGGCCCCTCCGCACTTTGCGTTACGCGTAAGATAATTTTAGAATCAACGGTTTGAAGGACGTGTAATTGGTAGAGGCGAACACAGCACCCCTGTCCCCCAAGATCTACGGACTTATATGTATATTATCGGTTTATAGCGTCTGCCGTCATTGTCTGATGCCTAGATTCCATGTTCTTCTGTTATTACACTGACCATCTTGTAAATTTATGTTACTCATTGCTTTCCTAATTCCTTCATGCCAATTCTTTCTCGGTCGTCCTCTCTTTCGTCTTTCTCTTGGCGACCATTCCATTGCCTGTTTAGGGAGTCTTGTATCATTCATACGCTGCACGTGTCCATACCAAACAAGCTGACGTCTCTCAACATCATTCATTATCGTACCTTCGATGCCCATTTGTTCTCTTACATGTTCATTTGTCAATCTTTCTCTGCGTGATATTCGAGCGGATCTTCGTAGTGTGTCCATTTTAGTGGCGACTATTTTTTTCTTATTGTTTTCTGTTATCCTCCACACTTCGGAGCCATACAACAGACTACTTTTAATCATGGTGTTATTTCCCTACTCCACCATATTCCATTTAGACAGTTTATGGCTTTCTTTGCTTGTGTCATTCTCGATCTTATTTATCTGTCGTCTGTTTCATCTTTATTCTTTATTCCATCTTTATTAAATATTACTCCTAAGTACGTATATTCGTTACATGCTGTAATTTCGTCATTGCCTTCTAATTTTAAATTATCATGTTGATCTGCTCCCACACAGTCTACGGACTTAACTAATTCGGAATAACAATGATATGTTACGTAGGGCAACCAGATCGCTCTTAAGAAGAGCCAGAATGTGTTTCGAGAGCAACGATGGCCATGTTGAGCAATCATTACAGCGAATTTAAATTAAAATAAAAATATATATTGGTTTTTCTGAAATTGTAATTAATTAATAAATAATAATTTAACATTCTGTATTTTACGGTTTACTTTAAGGCATAAGAACAATAGAATAGTTAATAATAGAAAGATTACCACAAAAAACATACGAAAATATACCAATTTTCAGCTTCAACCGCCAATTTGTTTAGCCCATGTTATTTTTTCTTCTTTAAGGCGCCACAACTTTTGTTTTAACTGGCCCCATATGACCTCGGGGGGATGTAGTTAAGCTGTGAACCTTTACTTTTAGGACACCGTGTGTAATATATACCTTTATTTGCAGGGAAAAGTTATATGTGTCCTTTAGATTTAAGGCGGTAATACAGTTCCTTAAAATCAGCTACAATAAGCTTTTTCTAGTGTCATAGGCCCTTTTACGTTCCGTTTTTTTAAGTAATAGGAACATGTCGAACATATCAAGAAAACTTATGATAAATATTTGTCAAAGTACTGAAAAATACTTATAATTAAAACACGCTTACGATGGACTTAATTTAGTGAAGCTTTTTCACCTTACCATCCTCTAAGAATCCGATATATACAACTATAATCTACGATTTACCAAATTTTCTTAAAATAAGGAGAATTCCAAGACCTTCTAATACATTTCAGTCGTTTAGTACAACGAGCAACGTCGAAATTAACTTTAGTTAAGCACATACTTCTCTAATACAAAGACATGATCAATTGCCTTTATTTTGGGTGAGATACAGAAAGGAATATCATGGATTGTCTGCGAAAAAGGATGCACTAAATTTTGAATCCCCATGCAAGTTTAGAATCCTTTTAGCCGAAAGGTATGTTCGAGTTAAATTGTCCTATAATATCAACTGACTATAAACCCCTACAATGTTTTCGGTTAAGACTTACACACACACACACTTCAGAGTATTGTACGTAAACTGGCAACTGACTAGTATTAAAATACATGGTTCGGCTCTAACTGAAGTTCTTACTATTTTTTGAAGTAATTGTATTAAACTATTACTTTGAGTCATTCAGGATGAACCATTAACCACGACAGTTGGCAGCCTACTTGCTCTTCTGGCTTTACACGTTTCTGTCTTGTATTTGAAAAGGCATACTCTTCAGAATATTATACGAAGGTTCATCGTCATTCAGTTGAAACTTTTGCTTCAATTTAACAAGTTTCTTAGATGTCAATTTGCTGTTGTCGGATACTCGGTTTAAATCAGATAAAGCACAGTTGGTTGCAAGGAAAACCTGTGTTACCAGAACAAAATATGACAAATAATAATATTAGCTGATCGTGTTTAGGAAACCTAATCAAATAAATTTGATACTCTTGTCTCAGTTTCATCGAAAGTTGTTAAAAGTTGCAGGAGAATCAGAAGAGAGCAGAAGAAGAAAAACACAAGATCAGGTTCTTGTGTTTAGATATCATTTCCTGTTGGAGAAATCCCATTAGAAAGTGGACATGTGTGCGGGGCGGCCGTGAGAGTAAAGTGCATCGCATAACACATGGCCTTTGGCGGAGGGATGACCGGCAGCAGAATGGAACAGCCACAAAGGGTTATTTGCTTATTCAAGCCCGCAGATAGCCGTCTAAAATACTACGATCGGCAATAGCGGGAATTTTTATTTTCTGTATAGTCACCAGCAAGTTTCGCTCATCGTCTTGAATCTTGATAGGAGCAATCCGGGAGTCTAGTCACGGATAACACATTACATTCGGATTCTGGAAACGAACGTTCAACTGTTGCAGAAATACATCAGCGGAACTATATCAACTCATGTCATTATTGAAATTAGGTGCGCTAAACGTTTTATAATAGCGGCCCGACGACACTATCTCACTTTTAAAAAATATTCAAAATAAATCACTACGCGGATTGAATTTTAAATTGACTGACTACCCCACCTGTTAAAACTTTCCCACGCGTATAAAAATATAAAATAATTATGCCGGCTTCTTTAAAAGCACTTTGGAAAATTTGGGATAAACTTTCCGCATTATTCTTTTAGTTGCTTGTTACTTCCACTCAATGGACAGCGAAAATGGTAATCGCCTGTACTTGTGCAATCGTCGCAACCACGTAAAATCTAAACTTCATACGACGCTAATTTTGCATACGTTGAAATGCATATCCAATCTTACACACAAACAAACAAATAATAAATATCATTCACATGTTTTTCAAATAATTTTTAAAGTACCTATTGTTTTCCTTGTGTTTTCGTGTATAAAGGGTTCTTTTGAAAACTGGCAATTTAATATTTGGAAAATTTAAAATCTAACTAAAGTATTTCGGGGGCTGATTCTATGCTAAAATAAGATAAACGTTTCTATAAACAGAGGTCCGCAAAAGATTCATATTAAAACAGATGACTTGGTCGAAAGGTATCCGTAGTTTGGCCTGCACGGTTGCCAGCATTGAATCCTTTGGATTATTATATGTACCTTAAGCAGTTGCAATGTGGAACAGTTATGAAAATTAATCCTGAATTATTGTGACACTATACGAAGTACTCCTGATACATTTAAAAAAATAATCTAGTGGCTAATCCGGGAAACATAGGCTGGGTGGTAGCAGATGGTGGTTGTTTTTACATTTAAATTTGTATTGTTTTGTTCCTTAATAATATCCATTGTACTTTCGGCGTCGGGTAAGGGTAGTGGGACCTGTTGACCTTCAACCACGACATTTCCACAGTTGATGCCAAACCCCTTCTTATATGCATTCTTCTTCCCCTTGTACCATCTATATTAAAGACAAATTCCAATCCCTCTAACGACTGCCATCCGGAACCGACTATTATCGTGCCCTCCGCACGAGGCGCCGCGCCGTGTAGACACAGCCTTGGGACTCCCATACAAGTACTGACTGGAGAGAGCGAAACTTAACTCTCGTGTACGTACATGAATTATTATTAAAATTTTGGACTATTCTAACCATTATTTCTTGATTATGTAAAAAATATGCCACATATTATACTTCCACTGGTAGCAGATGTCAAAAGTGATAGAAAAAACGCGTAAAAATCAATTTTATATTTCTTAAAAATTTTTAAGAACCTCCGACAAAACTGTGTTGAGAGAAAATAAAGATACCTTACTTCCTAGGGTAATACACATTCTTGATTACTCTCAAGGCTCCCAATATTCGGTACTATGTAAATCAATGGAAACAATTTTTTATAAAATCGCAGTTTTTTCAGCATTCATGCTTTTATGTCTCCGTAGTTTAATGATGTTCGCATGGGCGATAGAGATGAGTTAATGTATTCCCGTTTCAAAAACTCGCTAGAATTCCATGTATGATACATGCGTAGCGTTTACTAGTACTACATCAAAATTAAACCAATCTTGTACGATATTACATTTAGAAAGGTTTCTGCCATCAGATTTTCGGGTTTTAAAAAAATATTTTTTGATACGGAACTTTTCGTAACTGCAATAGACATTGAAGGAAAAAAGTTCTATTAAGAACTGTTCTATCAATGTGTTTTAAAATTAAAAGGGCTTTGCATGATTGCTAGATTCCGACTTACATCTATACCATGAGCAGGGTGTTCAGCCCTACATCGTACGAATGAATAAAGTATTAATCCTATGTATTCTGTAGAATTGGCACTTTACCAAACTGAGAACAATTAAAATTGAAAGACTAGCATACTATATACATTTGTTAAACTGCGACGTATGAGAAACAGTTTAAGGATAACTTTTCTTTGTTATTTTGCTATGAAGAATAATCATTTTTTGTAGTTCGCAAATATTTGTTACGAAAAATTAAAAATATCCCTTTTAGTAAGTAAAGCTTAGAAAATTAATAATGCTGATGCATGCAGGAAGCTCTAAATAAATTCTAAGTTTAAATACAGTATTGCAGTTTGCTTATTCGAAATAATTATTCTGTGTTTTAAACTATCAGCCGCCCTTAAATTGGCAACCGTCAAGTTGTGATTACATTAAAGTTGATAATTACGTAGTTCTAGCGAGATTTTAATAATCATACAGTAACCTACCAACAGGCTACATGATGCTAATCATACTATTAGTGAACGCTAGTACGTTTTATGGCAGTACGTGGGCAATTTAATTAATACATTATTTGGTTACTGTTAAACTCCAGCGCATTTGGTCAAATATGTCTGTTAAAAACTATTAATATGCAAAGATGAACCAATAGCTAATCATGAAAAATCACAGCTTTCATAAGAGGAAAAACATGACGTTGGTCTTGGAACAACCAACAAACTAAATCGTTGAAAATAAAAAAATATCCTTAAAAACAGGGGACGATCAGCTAAACAATTCATTAATTCCAAACGCCTACAAACACGCTGACTGTTTAACCTTTCAAGCAGATCTCCAACATTTACCTTTCGGTTTCAAGGTTTGCTAAATTTTCACATCCCTTCCATTGAATTGACCTACAGTAATTTTCTCATGCGTTTATTTAGTATCGTCAGAATTTCAGCAAAATTTTGTAAAAAAATCGTTTGAAGTGATCAACATGCTGTAACAAATTACGAAAGAATACATGAAGAAGTTCTTCCTTTCTTATTAAATTTTCTAAGACTCTATATTAGGCATTTTTCTACTGATTGCAAGGTACAGTGTAGACTATAAATTTGTCTTCAGATTTAAAGGTCATGCTGTGTTTGAAATATTGTCTTATTTATATTACTTATGTACTATACTAAAACTTACAATATAGGGTGCTTTATTTTTGATAACAAGTCAGACAACCTTTTGTCTACAGATTTCTAAAAACATACAAGAAGATTCACAGCGACACTAGTAATAATTAAACGAAAAATAACTCTTCTATGGAACATGTTTGGAGAAATAATAGGAAATATTGAACTCCTTTGTTATACAGGTATACATTTTTAATACACATAAAATTTTCAAATCAGCATCATGTTTTAAATGATAAAGTTATTAACATTTGCTAAAACTATGGGAAATTTAGTAAATAGAAACAAATTTAATTCCAATCCAGTTTGATTCTATTCTGCATCTGCCTGTTTCATTATCCAACATGAAAAAATAGTTTTTCAGCAACATGGAGCACCGACGAAAACGTGAAAAAATTCTTGACTAATTTGTTTAAACAGTTGGACAAGAAGAATGCCTCAAAATTCTGGAATTTAATGTCATTGGACTTTTCTTCGGTGGATTTTAGATAGGGCCTGGGAAAATATATTATTCCTGTATTTTTTTTCCGTCTTGAATTAATGTTTTGATTTATTAGGTAGGTGTTATAATGGTAACATGTCAAAAATCAGAGTTTTATACGTTCTACCTATAATATCTCAATAACTATTGTGGTTAAGCACATAGTGTTTACAAATTTTATGCAATCCAAAATTTAACCATACATAGAGCCTTTTATTGTTACTGAGAAGGGGCCAGAACAACCAATGTTATTTAAATATTGTAAATATCTAATAAAGGTAATAAACTTCTAAGCATACTAAAATTTAAGGTGATTATTACCAGAACTTGTGGTGAACTATTCTCCAAAGAAGTGTCTACTATCTCTTGTTCGCTTCCTTGAATAGAGTTAGAACCTTAAACCATTCGCAAGATAAAATTTTCTAAAATATTCTGTCCTGTTGCGAATTTTCCCGTGCAGCTTTTCGACGCCAGTTGCTTAAGTGCCAGAATTCGTATAGGACTTTCCTTGTAAGCCTACCGTCACAAAAAAATAAACTGGATCAAATTATTTCCTTCCCAATCAGTCACGTTGCTGTACATACCTTTTCTAATTTATGGTATGCTCAAACAATTACCAATTTCTTCTTCTTCTTCTTCCTTCTGTATTTAGATATGATTGCCTGTTTTTTCTTCGCAATTGTGCCTCCATTTAGTCGTTTGGAAGGTTGTCACTTCATCGTTTTCGAGGTCTTCCGATGCTCCTTCGTCCTGATGGTGATTGGTCCCTTGTTATCTTCACAATTTTTTCTTCCGCTATGCGATCAATGTGTTTACAATTCAACAACTGATTTCAGTAACTTCCAAAAAATTCTACAGTAACCTCAATAAGTGTAGTGGCGCAATACATTTCAACATAGGAAGACGATCGTTGCACACCAGACTAAAAAGGAGACTACCGGTTGATATCTGGATGAGTGACAGTAGCGATACTGAATGATCTACACTACTGAACCATATTTCCCAAACAAGTGTGTGATATTAGAATCTGTGATAATCTGAACTAAGCAGCGGATAACAGACTAATTTATCCATTCAAATAGTTTAAACTAGTGATTTAATGTTATTATAAGTCACATCTTATGTATTAACAATGCCATGGATAGCACAAGTGCTGAACTGGCATTTTAAAAAGAAATCAATGTGTTTATTCCTATTTGTCTTTCTATCTAATACCCAGTCATTGATGGTATTTATCTTACCTGTTTGTCTGATGTGATCACTTCTTTCTCTATCCATTAGTGTTTTTCCGGCTATTCTGCGTACTATTTTCATTTCTGTTGTCTCTAGTATTCTTTTTGTTTTTGATGTCTCGGGTCGAGTTTCTGCTGTATACGTTAGTATAGGTCTAATTGCAGTCTTGTAGATCCGGGATTTAGCTTCGAATCTAGTATATTTATTTGGTCATATGGTTTCGTTTAGGTACGTCGCTTTGCAGCTTGGCTCCTTACCTCCGCCTCAACAACCCCGTAGTCAGATATTTCGATGCCCAGATATTTAAACTTCATTTTTTGTTGTATGATTTTATCATCGGCCAAAACAATTTGTAAAAATGTAATACTTATTTTTACTTCTGCAACACGAGCAACTTCTAACTGAAGCTGTTCCTATGTAAAATATTATCGCAACCAAACATGAACATAATTAAATTTAAACATATTGAACATGGAATTAAAATTAGCACAAGCATGTGGAAAATATATGAAAATATTTAGTGTTTATTTCGGGCATGGGAAATCCCAGCTGAGGTACTCCGCCTATTTCTGGTTGTTTAAAATGTAAATAATCAGGTAGAATTTTAAATTTACGCATATTGCTGTTGTTTATATTTCGAAACTTTACAATAAACCTTACGGATCAATACGATGAAACTTCAATTAATATAAATTATAACTTTATAACACGGACAACCGTATTTGAACAAACAGGAATGTTGTCCACCAATACCGGGCCATCAAATATTGGTATACACACATGATGCACGCATAATTAAGCAAAACTTGAACTAGAATAAATATTTATCTCGTTACATAATTATTTGAACACTTACGTAAATATTGTGAAGTTTATAAACACTAATTATTATTTCTAGACTTATCACGGAAATAACATTAATACTGTTTATAATTATGAATAAACGCGTATGAAATGAATAACCGCGGATACTTATCAGATGGACACAAATGATACTTTTAGTCAGTGTATTACCGGTATTTCGCTTATTTTGCAGCGGTTTTAAATTTAATCATTCACCACACGCGCTAGAACATGTATCATTCGCAATTTGAATATCACCGCATTGATGGCATCTAATTTGGTCGCATATCGATCATACAGCGAAACAGAATATGGTTGCGCATATACAATTTAATTAAAATGTAATTTAATACGTGAGCTTAAATTTGAGTGTATTCAAACAACGCATTCGAAGCTCTAAAATTATTAGTTTTTGTTTCCGCAGTCGTAAGCGCCTACTCTATTTAAAGTACAAAGCAAAAACGAAGCGAGAAAATCCTAGTTTACAACAAATTTTTCCAAGTGTAACTTTTAGCGATTCCGCCGTAAAAACTTGAAGATCATTAATTTCAGCTGATGAAACAAAGCAGTCGTTTGGGTCGCAGAGACAAGAGGAGTGTTTGTAAGACGAATCAATAGCTTGTAGAAGAGCGGGTGTTTGCGTTCAGATCCTGCTCTATCTTTCATTGCGATCACTAATAGACTAACTTTGTTACTATCTGCCCTGCACTGGGAAAATACCTCGGGCCCTCTCGGTCGAATTATCTTTACAGCAGAAGTCGTTGCAGGAATGTATGTTGCACGAAATCTTTCTCATTCGGATTCATTAAGTTACCCCGAGTCTTTGCTCCCATCCGGGAGTAAGAAAAACAAGGGACAGTTTTCGTCGAATAAACAGATAAATTCAAATCAAAGATCTTTATATGAACAAGCCGACACCAAGGATTTAACCATTTTAACCACCGGTCCAAAAACATACCGAAAAGATTAGAAACGATTTCAAAAAGTAAAATTATTTTACCTGGTATAGTCAAAATTGTACTAGAGCATATCAGGGTTTTTGAGGGTTTTTCTCGAAATCTCTGACAACGTCTTCATTTTTAAAATGTTCGTCCAAATCCTCAAAATTTTTATTTTTCTTAGTCACAATTCAAAATAACAGGGGTTTATTTAATATTATTCTAATTAACATCGATCCACTTTACATATTTAACGTGTTACCTTTCTGTGAAGGTGTGAATATATTAGTTGTTTATTGCTATTGAATCCTATTTTGTAGCTAACCTCTGTCCTAACCTTTGTTCCACTCTGTATATTGCAATTTGCTAATGGAACATCATTTCCTCATTGATTTTTGGTAATCGAATAAAAACGAACAGTAGGATGTACTTCAAACTTATTAATTTGACATTATTGTTCGTCTACTGCTTTTAGAGTATGTACTAAAAAGGCCTTTATGGTTGTTTCCTTATATATGCAAACCTTTTAATTAACGAATAACATTTACAGCTCTAATTCAAATATTACAAGCTTAAACTTGGAGTTATTCCGAAAAATGGAAATGTTGTGATATAGGCAGCAATTACGAGATAAAATAGGGAAATTTAGGGTTTTTAAGAAAACTCGAAACCTTGTACAAAGAAATATTGAAATGTCGAGATGAAAGATAGATGTTTCGAGTTAAGGGAATTCTAAACCCGCAATCTTAAATCAAATGTAATTTTTTATATCGGCAAAGCACTATATTCGTTTTCCTGTACTTCCTTGGGTATAGGGCAGCCTACTTGAATGATGGAAAGTGACGTGCAGCCAATGTAAAAGACAATACGTATAGTACAAGAACAAATAACAATTGATAACACTCTTGGTAGTGTTTTGATTGTGTGCGGGGAGTTTTTTATGTTATCTATCTAGTTAGGAAAATAAAATGCTATCGTGATAATTTCATTATGTCAAGTCTCTGTGACAATTTCGAGTGTATCCTCCAAGTTTGATACAACTCCATTAAGCTTTGTCATTTCTGTATAGAGTTAGAACTGCACAAATGAGTGATTTAAAACCTGAACGCAGAAAATTTCTATCGAAAGTAGGCAATACTCCAAAAAATATTCATAAGAGAATGGTGGCTGTTTATGGGGAAAATAGCCCGTTCTATTTTCAAGTTAAATTTTTGTGTAAGCAATTCAAATTGGACAGGGAGTCCATTCACGATGGCCCAAAGTGCGGAAAACCGTTTGAAGCATGAACATAGGAGACCATAAAGAAAGTTAAAGATTTGATGTTGACTGATCGCCGAGGACAGTTTCAGTTATTGCAAGAGAATCAGGTATGTACATATATCAGAAACACCTGTTTTTAAAATCCTTCATGAAGATTTGAGAATGAGCAAGTTGCCAGCACGGTGGATTCCCCGACTGCTCACTCCTGAACAAAAATTGTGTAAGCGATAAATTTGCGAGGATAATTTGGCGGCTGCATTCCAAGATGAGGACTTCTTCTTTAACATTGTAACTGGAGAGGACACCTAGGTACACCACTGGTACCCAGTGACGAAACAAGAGTCTATGCAATGACTTCAAACTACTTGAGTGGTGGAGACTCAAGTAGGCGAAGACGCAATTCTCAGCGGGCAAAGTGAAGGCCACAGTTTTCTGGGATGCTGAAGGAATTTTAGCGTTTTAGGGGTAGAAACAATAATCAATTTGAAAGCAGCTATACGCGAGAAGAGACCTCACAATGTTGCCCAGAAAACTGTGCTTCTGCACGACAACTGCAGGGTGCATAAAGCACGAATCGTTGAAAAAGCAATTGATGTATGCGGGTTTGAGGAAATACAACATCCACCGTATAGTCCCGACCTCGCCCCCTGTGACTATTATCTCTTTCCAAAACTCAAAAAACACTTGAGAGGGCGTCGATTTTATCGAATGAGGACTTGAAAAACTCTGTGATGTCGTATTTTGCAGAGTTAACAAAAGAATGAATGAATGAAAAAAAAGTAGTGCGCTATATACTTCAACCAAACGCATGGAATGAATGTCTGATACAAACCGGATAGACACATGTTGCTCTTGGTCTGTTTCTACATCTTTAACTTTGTTAAACAAAATTAATTAATTTTACATGCACATATACAATTTACTTGCAGTTTCGTTTTACTTTAAAACGTATCAAATCGTGTAGCTGTCATCAAACAATTGCTTGTACGATCAGTCTTATTTGAAATGCAACGTATCTCAAGTAATTTAAGTCGTGATGAGTGTGTCACAGTTCTTACTTTGTCCGAAGAAAGGAATTCTTTCCGCGCTATCGCTGATAGGCTTGGGATGAACCACACAACCATTTCTCGGGTCATCCAGCGTTTCCAGCGAGCATGACAGGCGACCAAGGCAAGGGCGACCACGTGCTACTACCGCTGCAGGAAATCGTTTTCTTCGAATGCGTGCACTAAGAGAGCGCTTTGTCAACACAACTTTCAGCAATACATAACGTGCAGGTTAGCATTGAAACCGTTCGCCAACGTCTTCTGGAAGGAAATCGGAAAGCCAGATTAGTAGCTACTGGTCCACAATTGACTGCAGACCACCGCAGACATAGATTGGATTTTGTTAGAAACCACTTGAATTGGGAAAATGAAGATTGGAGACGCATTTTGATCACAGACGAGTCCAGATTTTGTTTGGAGAGTTGTGATAGGCGCATTCGAGTTTTTAGACGTCCAAATGAACGATATACTCAATGTAATTTTGCCCCTACGACTGCATTTGGTGGTGGCTCAATAATGGTATAGGGAGGCATATCTTTCACGGCCCGCACCGACCTACACATCTTCCCCAACGGCACTTTAAACAGTCAAAGGTACATTACGGATATCTTACAACAGTATGTTGTGTCATATGCCCCATACATCGGAGACAACTTCCAATTAATACACGACAACTCTCGGCCCCACACAGCCACAATTGTGCAAGAATACCTAGACGACGTTGGTATTCCTGTTATGCAATGGCCAGGCAGAAGTACCGACTTGAATCCGATTGCGCACCTCTGGGACATTCTCGGAAGACAAGCACGATCCCTTCAACCACCTCCTGCAACTCTTAACGACCTAGGGAATTCATTAGTGGAAATGTAGGATAACCTTGAACAAGAGCAGTTAAGTGTGTTAATTTCAAGCATGGACCGTCATTGTCAAGCTGCCATGATAAGCCGAGACGGAAACACAGCCGACTAAACCTGTAGAGTTACAATTTCTCAGTTTTCGAATTTTGATTTTTTAAATTTTGGTGTTGATTATTGTTAAATTGCGTTGATTGTTGTTAATTTAAATAAAATATGGATTACTTAATTTTAAACATTATCTATGATTAAATGTACTTCATTACATGCAATACTTTAAACAATATTGCGATTGTTAGTTGTGGTGCGTTAATTTTTTGGAGCAGTGTAGTCAAAACAAACGTAAGTCTAATGGTTATTTATTAATGTAGATAATTTTAACTTATTGTGAGCCACTTAGTAGCCCCAAGTATTAAATGTTGAGATTGAGCCCGGAGAATTGGGCATAATGCAAAAATTCCAAATTTCCAAATTTTCAAATTTCGAGAAAGTGCAAAGAAAAAAAATTATATTTTAAAGATTTGAGGAAAAAGAACAGAGATTTTCCGAGAGAGCGGATGAATATTTCAGGGTAAGAGTGGACAATTCCCACAATTACAAAATTGAAAAATTTGGAAAATAAAACGAATCCTGAGGATGAAGGTCATTCGAAAATTATTATATTAAGTAGTTTCTAGTTCCAAAATTATGTTTAGCCGATTGAAATAAAAAACAAAAAATCCTCAGAATGAAATTTTCCAGGCTAGTGTGTTATTATCGGGTTTTAGAAATTCCGACGTTAAACTCTGAGACTGCGACACAAGTATAGAAATTCCGAGAATACTTTTAAAGATTACCGAAGAAATGCAAATGCTGCATTCGTAAAAATGTGCATATAAAGTTGGACGTTATCGAAAGAAAGTAGATAATATTGCAGTTTAGTACTGCCTTTTTGGAAGCAAATTTGAAATTTCACTACCTCGTATGGTTCGATTAAATAGGATATATCCAAGAAAAGGGGTAAAATATTCATTCCGAGAAAAATTTTAAGATTATCCAAGAAAATTTTGAGTTTTTAAAATGGTATTCATAGAGTTAGGCATTCTAGGATAAATTTGGAAATTGAGGCGACCGTATTTCACTTAGTTAAGTTTAGGGTGCATGTTGCATGAATGGATAGTATGTAAGGGACGCCCGCACCCCCTTGAAGTAATGCGAAAGCGGTTCCAGGGAGGGAACGGTGGTACGAATGAAAAAAAGAACATATAACCAATAAAGTTATAAATCTGAAGATAAGTTGAGAACCGATTTTTTTACGAAATACCTGAATACTGCAAGAATGTAGAATTTAAACAAGACATGAAAAGTTCAAGATTCAAGTCGGGGAAAAAAGTAGAAAGTTTCGGAAATAACCAGAAGATTGTTAAAACGTTAGTAAAACGTACGAAACTCCTAAATGAAGTTCATAATTTAAAAATTACTAAAATAGTTCTTAGTTCCAAACTTTCTTTCATTAAAATAATCAACATAAAGCATAACTGGAACTTAAATTAAACAAAACAGAAAATGGCCATTTATGCTTCTGTTTATTAACTTCACGCATTTACAGTTACTTTTAAAATACATTTCACTTTTTCAGGAAAACATTATGGGTAAGTACAGGAAACAAAACGATTCTTTTATTTACATTTCTTTTTAAAAGTATTCGCTACGTTGTGAAATTTAACATTTCACTCTTAGAATTGTCCTGTAAGCCATAGACTAAAAGTAACGGTGTTGAACTGAAACTTCATTAAAGTACAGAAATATCCAACAATTTCAAACAAAAGCTCCGTAAAATAATTAGTGGGTGCCGTTTAAGAAGCAATCTTGCTCTAATTGCTCATAAAGCACTTGACAGCAAACTTCGTAGTAACTTTGCTAATAGTTTGGGTAACGACATCTTTAATAGTAAATACTGTTATAGGTTAACCTGCAATTTTGGTCATTTTGCAGGAAGCAGGATGGGGCAATTAGGGTCGACGAGAAGGGCTTGAAAATCGAGAGGACCAATAGGATGTTTAGGCGACGTCATTCCAACCCGTGCCATAATGGGGTGGGTTCAGGTTTACAACAATAAAGCGGCAAACAATAACCAGCCGTATAAATCTATTTTTCTGGGAATCAAAAATGTGCATGCCTATCCGACATGTTATTTCGTTTAATTTCGATGAAAACCCGATGCAGTTTTACATGGCATTAATGAAAATAGCTAAATAAACTCCAAGCCGGATTAAATAGAATAATTTGGGCATGAATTACTGCACAGAATTATTTGCAAATAAAATCGCGCCGACTAAACGTGTAAGGTAAATTTGAATCAATATTTTTATAGCGTTTAATGTGTTTTTCCCTGATTAAACGTAATTGCGTTGAGCTTTACCCAAGCGCGTTAAGCTACTTATACCTTCACCACGCTAAGTGCTCTAAATATATTCGCTACTGTTATTAAATATACTGCAGCTAACAGAAGCATTAGCTCGTATATTTAGGTCTATTTATAAATCTTTCTAAAATAAAATTGAAACTGCAGCTTATGTGGTAAATGTAAAACCATTATTACATTTTATAAAATTAAAAATTGATGATAATAAAACAATTCATTTGAACGTAGTTTGAAACTGAAACTCGAAGCTCAACAATTTCTGTTGCCCATAACTTCAGCAGCAGTTACAATTATACAGGGGTGCAACAGTGAGCTGAACATCTCGTTCAATACGAAAACAGGTTCAATATCCAATGATGCAAAAGAAAGATACTATCCACTGTAGGCACAACGTTCAAAAATATAGATATAAGGACAAAAGCACCCAATAAGGGCATATCAGCCCACTATTCTACAGTACTCTAACTGTTAATCTAACACAATGACCACACAGCAACAGCCGAATTAAAATACTTAACAGGTCCGCATCGCTCAACAATGCCTACTAGAATAAAGCGCCCTAAAACCTACAATTTTAGGCACTAATACAGTAAGTTAACTATTATATGGATTTATATCTGAAAGTATCAATCGGTTATTTGAAGACATTTGATCAACTCTTTTATTATATCTACACAAACTCTGCGTTTAGAGACTTTGCATATTATGTAACCCTATTTTTTATGTATTTTTGGCAGTTACATGGAAGATGTTTGACGGTATTTTCGGTAAGCCTTTAATTGCATTGCAAACGAGGACGCACTAATAACAGTCTGGTCTGTACTACCTACATATATAATTTTCTCACCCATAATGTTAATATGCAGTTATCATTGCCCGACTTATTATATCTAATATTTAATAAAGAAATTATTTTTAGGAAATCGTTAATGATGACGTATTTTATAGCAAAATGTATATGCAAATAAAAATGATCTACAAAAATATGCAGAAAGGCAAGAAAATAAAGAATTGAAATTGATTTTAGATTGTAAACCTAGATGGAATGCTATGATTATGCGATTTATGAAAAAAGTCCAATCAAACATCGCTAATAAAAATTAATTTGATGTTCTGTAGAGTGCTGAGTACATTATAATTGCCAGAATATTATCAGCAACGTTAGACTCCATATCTAAATAAAAATAGAAAATTTCACTAGAGAAGAATTATCGTTATTAACTGTTGAAGCTACTTTGAAATTCATATTCAAGGGCTTAAACGAAGGAGTTGTACCTTTAATGAAAGAAGAACCCTGCATATAATCAAGAGACATCTGTAAATGTATAACATGGAAAAACATATTCGTAGTACATTATGTGAAGAGCTTACTCATAACGATTGTCTGGAAGAAATAGGAAAACTTACAGATCTTCAAAATGAAGAACTGGAATTGAAACGTACTTAAGAGTTAGCGTTAGAGATTAAGGTAAGCTAAACTAAACGAAAATAAATTTTTAACATTGACATAGAATTTTTGAGTCAAAATAAAAGGAGCTACAACTTTTAGATTGTTGTTGTCAAGCCCACCTCTACTCAAAATTTACGGAACTTTCGTTCTTCTTCTACGAGTTTTTACGACTGTCGTCGCTTCCTGTTTACGCGTTTTTGCCGCCACTCTTCTCTATCACCCCATGTCTCCTGTTGTAAGTCTCTTTCTTGTATTGCATCTTGCATTTCCTTCTTCCACGATTTTCTCGGTCTTCCCATCTTGTTTCGTTCAAATAGTACCCATTGAAATAGTTGTTTCGGCGGTCTATCCTCCAGCATTCTGTTTACGTGTCCATACCATGTTAGTCCCTTATGCAGTATTCTATAGATTGCCGTTTCAAGAGCATCCATCTCAAGCCTGATGTACTCGTTTCTAATTCTTTCTAACATAGTTTTTCTCATGCTTCTTCTGAGTGCGTCCATTTCTGTTGCTAATAATTTTGATCGTATTGCCTTACTCATCATCCAGACTTCTGCTACATAGGTCAATATGCTCTCTACTATTGATCGATTCCAAATTTTATCAATTCTGCATTAATTCCTCCTGGAACTTTCCTATATCTAACAATTCACTCAGAGAAAAATATTGTAGAATGAGCTACATCATGCTAGGCGAGTTATCTTTTAAAAAAATATTTTAAATTTTTACTGATTACTAATGAAGAGGAGTAAAATAAATGTAAAATTGGTGACGTTTGCTAAATTTATTGTGCCATTATATTTTCACAAAAACCACTTTCTGGTAATGAAATTCCACATGCACATTATTTCCATTACATATACTCTGTAACCGAATTTACTATCAATATGCAATTTCTACGTCGCTAATGGGTTGCCCATATTGTACGTGTTTGTGCTGCTGTCAGTTGCTGCGTACGTCAAATGAAAAGCATATACCTCACGCCAAGTGTCTAAATGAACGAAAAAAACTTCGAACTGACCAAAAAACAGTCTTGTATAGAAACAGAGGAATTACTGTAAATGGGATAAATCTGGAACGCAAAATATTAACGAAAAGCATTAAAAATCTGGAAATCAAATTAAACTACAACTAAGATTGTCAAAAACTAGAGAAAGTGAATTATAAAAAGGTGATTGAAAAATTAATCAATAACAACAAACTTAACGAATTATCAGTTTTGTAATTGTAATGAAAAAGACTGTTTGCAGACAATGCACACAAATACATCCATAGGGTAAGACTGTTTATGCATACCTACGTCCATTACGAAATTAGCATCTTCATTGCATATTTCACTAGGAGCATTGCTGACGTGGTTCCGGTTTCACGAGGTACAATCAAGCATCCTTAGATTTTATTACCTAATTGTACTTTTTAAATGAAATCTGTTATGTTAATAAGGATTACACATTGTTATTTTTGCTAACTTTTATACAATCTTGAAAACAAGAGTTCATAGACGAGATGGGATTTTTTTATACAGCCAGCAAAAAGGTGCACAGATTATTAAACTTTTAATCAATTTCATCACACCTTTGGAATATGTTTTTATACATTTCTGTTGTGTAAAAATAATATGGTCTTTGTAAAGGCCTGGTTCTATATGTGTTACCTATAATGTTTGAATGCATAATTGAAATAATTCTGATACTTAAAAAATAGTAGCATAATTTGAAGGAACTGGTTCGGTTGAAAATGTATATAGTTCCTTATTTTCTAGTACGCTTGTAATTTTATTTGCTACATATCCAGAAAATTCACATAAACATGAGAATAGGCACTTTAGTATATACATTTTATAGTCTTAAAATACACTAGTGTAGACGTAGCTACAGACAGTAGGACCCCACATAATACTTGTTCATATATTTGCAGTTATATGGTATAACTTACCTATTACTTGCATAAATAAAATTGATTTCGCTCGTGCACAGTACGAAAGACTCGACACACTTTTACTAATAATGTTCCCACAACTAAACTATGTGTATGTATAAAATCCTTGAACATAACACTGAATATGTAGTTTACCTCTGATAATATTTTATAATCCAAATGATACTGAACATTATCAGGGTGTCCATATGTTATTATATGAGAACTACTCACATAGCTTGACTATGCAAACACTTACGTTATTGAAAAAAGCAAATCTATTAACACATAGCTGTGCATGTCATGTTATTTAAAAATAGTGCTTTATAAAGAGTGGCAGACTTTTCAGATAAACTAGGCAAGTTGAAAATGTACAATCTGTTTAGTACTACTACATGAACCAAAACAAAATGCTTAAAGAAAATTCTTCAAAAAACAACCAAAAAAAAATTGAATATTAGATTTCAGTGTTGCAGAAAAACTCGTTAAGTATACATAGAGAGCTATAAACTACGTTATTTGTTTTGCGATGGTAAATTATAATAGTAAACTAATGATAAAGAGGACTGAGTCCAGAACCGGCAGATCCTGTATGCACAATGTTTGCTGTAGGCAATTGAGAATAGAGAAAAACGAAGCTACAAATGCCTTAAAGAACTCTAAAATAAAAGTCGGGTAGTTTTAAATATTATCCTGTGGTGTTTCCTCTGTTCTATGATGCTCTCGTATCTCCTGCATAGGTATGTAATGTTTGGTATACCTTATTGAGCAGTCTCTTCATCCATATGTAAATATTTCTTAGGTCCGACGTTGACCTTCAAAACAGCCCTCAGGTAGAGTGCAGTAGCGTCCCAAACTCCGCTGTGCAGCTGCTAATTCAAACTTCGAACTGGATTTAAATTTCTCGAAATTTACCTTAGTAAGTTTAACTAGCTCACTCTTTATTTAAAGAAACTCGTTTTTTTAACTTCAACAAACGTATTTTATTATAATAAACGAATAAATTAATTTTAAATTATAGGAACAAAAAAATGGGTGTACTCTCACGTAATTACAAAAATGCTCTCTGTTCATTGTTTTATCAAGAAATTTCTTAACAACGGACAAAATCTCCTTAACAACGATACAAAATTACACAAATATAATCAAAGGATACTAGGATCAAATTACAAAATTGAAATTCTTATTTTGACGGATAAATAATAAATATAAAAATGTTCAAATATTATCGGCGTAACTGTCCAAACATGTTCTGCCTTTATAAACACACTATACAAATCCGAATTCAACCTCTTAAACAAACTCTGTACTTCACGATTG
>JABXWE010000973.1:0-54235 GCA_014611495.1 Limonius californicus
ACATTAATACGTCTATATATATATATACCATATATTTATATATATATATATATATATATATATATTATACAAATACGGGGATGGTTTATCAATTATTGTCCCTAACATAGAAGGCATTGACCGACAAGTGAATAATAGTTTCCAAGAAACATCAGTTAGTAACATTAATATATGCCAAGTGGCAGGTGTATATCTTCTTGTTTGTAAAAGTTATACATTTAATATTACTGTGGTTTTGGTGATTTTGTTGAAATGGAAAAATTCGAGACAAGGGCTGCGATAAAATATCTTTTTAAGAAGGATTTATCACCTCAGAAAATTTATAATGACATGTCCGGAGTGTTGGGTGATTCTACTCAGTCATATCAAGTAATTAAAAATTGGTACCGAGATTTCAAATTAAGAAGGAAGTCGTGTCAATATACGCCAGGTGCTGGACCACCAAAAACTGTTGTCACTCAAGAAAATATTGATTTGGTCCATGATGTGGTACTGAGTGATGCGAGAATTACGGTCAAAGATACTGCTGAGACATGTGCCTTTTCTGTTGAAAAAATTTTGCGCGAGGAATTGGGTCTGAAAAAAGTCTGCGCACGATATATTCAGAAAATGTTGTCACCTGATCAGAAACGCGCTAGGTTTCTCACTGCTGCAAGCTATTTGCAATTAATCGACACGGATTTGAATGGATTTTTGGAAAGATTTGTAACTGTAGATGAAACCTTTTCTTCTCATTCACACACTGCCGTCCCCTCCTCCCGGAACCGCAGGGGAGCGGGGGCGTTCCTTATATACTATCCGAACCGACCCAACCGCATTTCACTGTGACCTCGACTGACAGCGCTTGTTTGCACTGCCCCATCGAGGTCCCTATATGGATGAAAACTAGATTCACCAATTTCATCCACAGTCAGAACGGCAGAGTATGGAATGGCGGCATCGTGGTTCCCCGCCCTTACGAAAGTTCCGTGTAACATCGCCCGGTAAGATAACGGCAACAATGGTTTGGTATTCTTAGGGAGTTATTCTTGTTGATTATTCACCACGTGGTCACACAATAACGGGAGACTATTACGCAAAACTCATACCAAAAGATCGTGAGGTTATAAAGCAAAAAAGGCGTGCAATATTCAAACGCGGCGTTCTGTTCTATCAAGACAACGTTCCCGCTCACAAGGGCTGTGTTTCTATAGCTGCTATCCACAATCCTGGATTTGAAATTTTGAAACTACCCCCATATTCGCCACATCTGGCGCTCAGTGACTTTCACATGTTCCCCAAATTTAAAGAACAGCTTCGGGGAACTCGTGTTTCGGACGATGAAGAGGTGAATGAGTGGTTTGCAGTGTAGGACAAACAGCTTTCAAGGCACTCAAGCTCTGCAACATCATTATACTAAGTGTGTTAACCTTTTGTTGTTTCAAATATCTATTTGGTTCTATATCAGGGACACTAAATGATGAACCATCCTGGTAGATATAAAAGTTCTACTTAATCACAGTGTCAAAACTATGGTCGATATTAAAAAGTTACGAGGTCACAGCCAACCGATACAACGCCAGAAAAACTTGAGAACTAGCACAATGTGACAAACAATTAGATAAGAAACTTTTGTAATGTTTCCGTTGCAAAGTTTTCATTTGTGTTAAATGTTTCCTAATATATCTTTTTTTCTATACTCTGAGACCATGCATTAGCTTATAAAATCGGTGTAAAGAAAGCCACAAATTAGAGTAGCACCCTTTAGCATACTTTTGTTCTAGATACTATAATCATTTTCAGAAATAGCAAAATAGCAATGGAGAACTATCACATAGATTGAAAAGTTTCGCTGTGACAGTTTCGATTTCGCCGGAAATAATAATAGTCTTATATTTGGTAATCATAGTACAATTTATTCAATTTTGAATAAGAAAAATTTTAACGGCTAGTATACTTCCTGATATTTTAAAGCAAATAAATCAAAATCGGGCCTATATTTCATCTCCTAATATTTATTTAGCAAACTGTTTACAAAAAATTAATTATATTGATAAACATTTCTATACAAACGATTTAATAAATAAATCCATTAACACACTCAAATATTTGGCTTATGCGTGTCTTTTACCTTGTCCATTTCAAATCACCAGATCAAACATATCTTAATTAGTGTAATTAGTCGTATTTCACTATAAAATGTTCACAATTCGAGCTCGTGAAGTTAGACGTTGAAATGTGACCCCGAATAATTTGATCATTAAAACATGTCATGGCAGACCAGAGTTGAAAATGATAATTATTTTAGTTCGTGACAACGTGAAGTGTCTGGATTTTTTATAGTCCTCATTCATTTCTGTGAATATTTAAGAAAATATATGATGCACCACACTAGTGTAAATAATCTTGGCACTAGGGTGAAAAAATATACAAAATATTTTATGTAAATATCTAGTGTTTTTCATTAGTATTGCAACGTTGTCTAAAGAATCATTTTTTGTATCTTAAACAGAAACGTATTATATGACGTCGTCAACTAAAAAAAACACGTATTAAGATACACTGGATGGTATTGAATATGCAAAACTTAGTAAATCTCTTTATATCTTGATAATTTATAGGTGATAATCTGGGTACATACTACATATAGAGTTTTATACGATTAAAAGGTCATGATAATTGGAAGAGTCTATAGCCCTCAAATTCAATAATGAGTTCCGCGTAAGTTAATGCACTCTCATATTTCTCGGGGGCATGCTTCGAATGAGGTAGTAGATGATTTCATGCGGTATGGTGTCCCATCCATTGTCAAAATATTTAGTTCCTCAAGTTTTCCTCCTATGCATATTCGATCTATAAAAGATTATGTGACCTTGTTAACCATGGAAAAATGCTCATATCAGCTTTACGAAAGGATTTTGTAGTATCGGCTATGGTAAAGAGTACTGTCCTTATCATGCTGGAAAATAGGGATTTCTAGTTCCTGGAAATACGGCAATGTAATACGTTACAAGGAATTGCTAATGTATTTCTGGGCAATCCCTTTTCCTTCAGAAATACTACGGAGGATTTAGTTCCATAGGATACGTCACCTCAAACAATAAGTCCTCGGGAAAGCACCCCTTCACGTTCAATACAATGCTGAGTTTTATGCCTTTATCTACGTTTTCGGCGGACCCTTCCATGTCCGTTATGGCCCCACAAACAAAACCGGGATTCGTAATTAAACACAACCCAATACCATTCTTTATCCCAATGAACAATTTCCTGGCACCACTGCAGCCTTGCTTCTGCATGCCTTTGGTTCAATAATAAGGTGAGGCGTGCCGGTAGAATTGAAGACCAAAAGTCCTTCTTCTGCTATAAACTGACCTAACATAGGGTTGTTATTCTGTAGCAGTCATCCATGTAATGGGAATTCACCTGGTATTGCTTAACTGGTGCCTAAGAGTATTTCTTCGTGGTCATTAGATTTATGAACAGGGCCGGTACATCTTCGACGTTGTTGTCTCTGTTCTTCTCTCCAGGTTTTCCAACATCGCATTACAGTGAATGCGTTTCTATTAATCCTATTAGCAAACTCCGAAGAGCATTTCCAGCTTCTGCTATCTGTACTATTCGTACCCTTTCAAATGTAAATACTCGAAGAAAATTATCGCATCACAATAATAGGAGGCATCGCAACATAATGTTTTAAATGTTTAAAAACAAGAGCTTTAACAAAAAATTACCTTTATTTTTTTAATTTTCCACACACACTACATCCAGTTACCAATCACCATGAAATTTTATTCCTCTATATGTACCCATATTCACCCCTAAAAATTATTAAAATATATTGACGTTTACTGGGTGTTGCATTTTTAATGTAATGTATTTAAGTTTATATTTATAAAATTACGGACTATATTTATGTTTTAAAATTTACTACGTCATGTTATGCATCAGAATAATCCTTTTGTGTGATTATTGGAATTCTGTTTGTCTATAGTTGCGTAGTGCAGTGGCAGCCTATAAACAAGAAAAAAATTGGTGGAACTTAGAGAGGCTTCTTAAAATGTATATTTTAAGTACGCATGAGACAATTAGGTGACATTGAATGAATAATTCATAAAAAAGAGGATTCGCACTGCAACCTGTTACGAAATATACAGCCCATGTTTATTAAGTAGCATAACGTTGTACCTTATAGCGTGGTATTCAGATTCAAGAGCTTGCTTTTTAAATCTATTTAATATGAAAATTGTGCTCGCATTTAATGCGAATAAGAAAATTAGATAACATTTTCAATGAAAACATTTTTCAGACTATTGTTTATTATTTTCATTAATAACTGTTTCATAAATTAATACGATATTGGTTAATATCTAGAAACAGATAATTTATAACAGCGAAATTGCTGTTGCAATTTTTTATAAGCATAGTAGAATATTATGTTGAGTATATTTAGGTATAATAAAGTATATTTTATAGTGGTAGTTTCCAGTTAGTTGTGTGTGTAGGTAGTGAATATTTTATAACTAACGTAATTAAATGGAATGTACATATATACTAAACGTACTCAAATATTTATAAATGTATGGGTGTTTAACATCTAAAATATAATATGTTACTTCAAAGACAACACAGCATTCTCTGTTTCCAATTCCAGAAGTAAATAGGATTTTAAACGAAAATAAATGTATAGATCTTGGATAAAAGCGTGACTGTCAGTTTATGAATATTGCGATCAGAAATATTATGCTTTGCTCCTTTCGCCCTTTTTCTGATAAGCGCGTTACCTTTTTCTTTTAGAAGAGATGGTAAATTATCTTCTACTCCCCGCCCACTCTTTGGGTAGATAAATTTACTTTTCATATTTCTGATTTATGTTGATCCCTTCAAAGTTTCTTTATACGAGCTTACATTCATATCATTTCTACATGTTAATATTTTTAGAGATACTGGTAACAATTTAGCAGTTTTTTTAAGATTCACAAGCAATTGATAAAAACTTAGCATACGTTGATAGCTAAATTTTACAGATATACAGGATGATTCACGGGAGGGTACGAGCCTACCATTTGAAAAATAGATAACCCAAAATGCAGATTACAAGATCCCGCGACATTTAAATTTTTGGTGACAGTATATTTAAATTGGAAAACCATTAAATTGCATACTAGAAAAGATCCCGCATTAGCAAAAGTTTTAAAATATGTATTATACAACTGTTGGATATGAAATAAAACCATATGCCAATCGCAAGATAGAATTAACTTCAGAACAAGATTGTGTCATGTGGAGATACAGGGTTGTAGTTCCACTTAAATTACGCAAAATCGTATTAAATGAATTGTATTCTACTCATATGGGTATTGTTAAAATGAAAACTCTAGCACGATCTTATTTTTGGTGGCCATCAATGGATAAAGAAATAGAAAATATTGTACGTAATTGTAGTGCTTGTTTGTTGTGTGCAAAATCACCAGCAAAAGCTCATTTAAAACCGTATAACTGACCAAAGCAACCATGGTACAGATTGCATGTTGTATTTTCGTCCAATTTTCAATAACTTTATTTCGTTATTCAAGATGCTCATTCAAAATTGATTGAATGTTTTTGCATATCAAATATTACAACGACGGCGAAAATTCAAAAATTGCGTTATGCTTTGATAGGTTTGTGTTACCTGTAGAATTGGTCATCCGTTCACATCTGAATTTCAAAATTATATAAAAGTGAATGGGATACGGTATTTATCATCCGTCATGAAATGGGGCAGCTGCAAGTGCTGTTGAAATAATGACACATTGCTTGATTTGTATTTAATTATTAATAGATTTTTATTTTATTATAGAAATACCGAGCATTCGACTACTGGGGAATGTCCGGCAAAATTATTACTTAATAGAAAATTAACATGTTATTGTGATCTTATAATTCCATCTACGCAAGCTGTGGTTGAAAATAATCAATTTAAACAATGTATGTATTACGGTGGTAAAAGATAACATGCGTTTGATGTTGGCGACTTAGTATTTTGTCGCGATACAGAAAACGCGAAATTAGCTGGATGGAAGCTGAAGTTGTGAAAAAATTAGGGGATGAAACATATGTTGTCAAAACAGCTGACATTCTCATTTGGAAACGTCATACAGATCAGTTGAGATCATGTCAATTTAAACAAATTTTATCTAAAAATGTAAGCAGTAATTCCAAGTTAGAAAGTGAAATATAGTCTACTAGTAGAGAGGTAGTTACTAGCAATGTGACAACTGTTGCTACAGCTGATGAAAACGATAGAGTGCTAAGGCGTCGATCACAACTGAAACCTCCAGAAATACTAAATATTCACAATATTTGAAGGGGAGGACTGTTATGTATGCGCGTGAATTCTATGTACATTGAAGGTGGGGAAGTTTCGTCTCACCAGGTTGAATTGTAGTATATGTATGTATATTACTGTTAACAAATACACGTGTTCATATTAATTGTATTTATTTAACTAATTCATACACATCTAACAAATGTGGTGGTAGCTTAGTTGACACAGCGCTCACTTTTTGAGAAAAACGGAGATTTTGGTTTGGGTTAGACACCCCAGCACTACAAAGTAGAGTATAAAAACTTGTGCTGCAATCCGCCACACACGATATCCTAATCCTGTTTGCAACCGTTGGATCTTAATGCTAAGAAAAGGTTCTTTGGCATTTCTGTCGTTCGGATTCGACGTTAAACTATATAGGTCCCTCGTGTTTTTACCTTAACGCTGAGGAGAAACACGTGGTAGAGAAGAAGCCGCTGTCCAGTAATGAAACGCGAAAGGCTCTTGATTATTATTGATTATTATTATCAATCAGAGATGTGACATGCCCGACAGTTTAATGGCTTAAGTAAAGCCTAGACAGTTCAAACAACGTTTGAATAATATGATATTTGAAATACCCAAACGTATTAAATAAACATCTCCGCTTTATAATACCGCCGATAAAAATTTAGAGCTTGCAGTACTTTCAGATGTGTATTTTGGGTTGCCTATTTTAGGAATGGTGGGCTGCTACTGTCATGTGAATGTCTTGCTATTTTTGCTATATGTTATTAAACAACACACCAGATAAGCAATTGTTTCACTGCAAGAAATGGCTGCTGGGGGGATGTAATAATATGTAGTCATATGGTTCAAATAAAAAAATGGTTAGTTAGTGTTTCTTCTATTCATTTTGGTATTTATTATTGATAAAACCGTTAAAATAATGTCAGAAACTGTTTGAATATTAATACCAGGATAATCGGTCACAAAGAATCCATTCTTCATAATTTATTCGAAAAATCGTAATTAGGGGTAGGATGTTAATTTACAATTGATTAATGCTTCAGTCAAGTGAAAACGCCCTGGTAGTAGTCACATGAATATTATTTGAATTGACTGTTCAAATACCTACAACCAATACTACCATGGTACTAGTTACGAATTTCAATTTGGAAAATATTAACTACGAGTATTAGTAAATTCTGAAAAATAATTACTATCATTAATTTGTAACAAATAACTAGAAATTGCAGTGTTTGATTATAAGAACAACAAGATAATTGTTTATTAAATTCTTAATTTTATTAGTGATTAAATATAAAACGCTTTAATTACTCATTTAATTAAATGTACCTAGGTAGGATTGATTATTTATTACCTTAATCAATTTACAGATTACCAATTATTAATATTCACAATCGTGTAGGCTTCCCAGCAAGCAAAATAAAAAATAAACCATAATGCCCACTATGATTCAACAATCTCCGAAAATATCAATAAATATTTCAAAATTAAATCCACAGAAAATTAATATAATACATAAATTAGTTTTTAGAGCGGTGGGCTCTGGTGTCGAAGGTTGGAAGTTTAAATTTTCTGCTTGATGCTTGGCAAGCGGCCGAGCCAGTCCTGTTCCTGGTTTCGAATGAACAAGGAATAACAATGCGGATGTCTATTGCGTGATCCTCACCATATCACAATGTGTAATGAATTTGGCATGCGACAGCCGGGGAACAAGAATACAGGAGCCCTGACCTTCCGCCTTGCATGCTAAACTCACTGGTGGTGTAGTTCCTCACCGTTATTATTATAAATTAAAATATCGTTTTCCTGCGTAACCATTAAAACTTGAAAATCTGTTTGTTTGTGGATATCGAAAATTTTAGTCGATTTTCGGACAATTTCTGATATAATCTAGGAGGTTTTATTTAAGGTAAATTACTCAGTGGCGTACACAGAAGGGACAGGGCAAGGGGACCGGGCACTACCAAAAGAAAAAGAAAAACACAAGATAATTTTCCAAAAATCTGTACCCTATTAAAATTTATATTTTTTATTTATGTTGTGCCGTGTTTTCTGTTTCTGTACTACTTATGAATTAGCGGTCACAGGTGGGAATGCCCCTATTGATTTCCGGAAACGCAATAATCACCTGTATGAAAATATTTATACTTGTTCAACTCGGCTCTCCCAAGATTAAATTTTGAGTGTACCACTGAAATTGCTTATGTGGTTATTTAAAAATAATTTTAAAATACAATTATATGGCATAACAAAAAATTACCAAAAACAAAACGTTGATATTGAGTTTTTTGAAAGTTTTCTGCTTACTTGGGAGTAATGAATATTTAGCTAGTAATAACAATAGCTATTATTTGTACGGAATAATTTTAGTTAGATAGGTAATTTTGAAATTAACAAACAAATTAAGGTTCTTTTATTCCTTTTTAACATACTTTAGTATTGGCGGCCGTGGGCTAGAGATTAGCGCGTTAGATTTCTACGCTGAAGGTCCTGGGTTCATTTCCCAGTACCGGAACTTTAATGGCCATTCTTCTTCGTAAGGCAATAGCAAATCAGCGAGGTATGCTTCCTAGTAAAACTTCTCTGGAGTAGAAGTGATTGCACTTCCCGTGGTTCGGAGCCCACGTTAAGCTGTAGGTCCTCCAGTCTGTGGCACTCTAAACGCGCAACACAAGCATAGGAGAGAAGATCGCTACTTCTCTTCTTCTTCTTATACTTATATTAGGCCGGTGGCCTGTTATTCACGGCTTATTCTTGGGACGTCGACTGCCAGCTATCTTTCCACCTTTTCGGGGGCCTTCCAGGTGGCTTCTTTCCCCTCGGTTTCTCATCCCTGGCTATACGTGCTAGTCGGTTTCTCTCCATGATTCCCACATGCCACTGTCTCCTTTTTCGTTACCATTTCACTATATCTTCCGTCTTGCATGTTTCCCTTATCTCGGTGGTCCTAATTCTATCCCTTAGCGTTTTTCCCGTTATCGATCTAAGTGTTCTCATTTCCGATGTACGTAGCAGGCTTTTTGTTTGATTAGTGTCTGCTGTAGTTTCTACGGCATGCGTCATAATAGGTCTTACACAGCTTTTGTAGATTCGGACCTTGCTCTCTATATTCATGTGCTGATTCTTCCATACTACGTCTCTTAAACACCCGGCGATTTGTGCTGCTGTGGTTGTATGTTGAAGCACTCCTCTTCGAAGGTTATTGAAACTTGATATATCTATGCGGAGGTATGTGAAGGACATCACTTGCTCTATGTTTTTATCTTCAACAGCTAGCTTGCAACGTATCGGTTCTCTTGATGTAACAAGACACTTTGTTTTTTCAGTGAAAATTTTCATGTTATAATCATCAGCTGCAGTTTTGAATGTTTGCAGCATTCGTTGTAGATTGTCTTCACTCTCTGATATTATAACGGCGTCGTCGGCCTAGCAGATAATCTTTACTTGTTCTCGTCCCATTTTATATCCGCTCCCTGTTGCCTTTACCCTTTCAATGATTTTGTCCATTATTAAATTGAAGAGTAATGGACTGAGACTATCATCTTGTCGGATCCCTAATGTAAGGGGTACTTCTTCGCTCAGTTCATTATTGGTTTTTACCTTCGTGGTAATATTGGTGTTTATATCCTTTATAAGTTATATTAAGTTGTTAGTGACTTCTTTTTCTCTTAAAATATTCATACTACTTCTCGTAAGAGATAAAGCACTCGAAGAAGAAAAAGAAGTAGTATTGTTAAGAATGCCACGACACTGCTAGTTTTAACAAAAATTCTTGTGAAGGTAGACATACATTTATATTCCAAGTATTGTATTACAATACTTAAGATTACTAAAGCCAACAGGGATCTAAAAATTATGAAATAATTTTATAAATTCCAGAAGGGTTCTTATGACATAATCAGTTTTTCTGCTGATACTTATAGAAATATTTTGGACAGAAAAGTAGAAGATGGAGTAGCGGAAATAATTTTAGAACCAAAGAATAGCCACGCTTTAAAAAGGATAATTTTCTGGTTGAAGAGACGGTTACAAGCTGTACGTAATAAGTCAGATAGGGGTCGTAGGTTTGTAACTGTTAGTCTTAATAACATTTAGTATAAGGAAGGTAGTAGGTACTAAAAGCGAGAGCATATAAAATTACATGCAACGATGGCGTTCCACAAGCATCTACTTTCATCTGATAGTAAATTAATAATAATGGAAGACAGTCAGCTGTATTGAATTATATGGGCGAATTCAAGATAAATACTAAATAAACTGTTTACATAATAATATTACCGTACAAGTATGCAAATCACCGATAATTTGAGGTCTTCCATTCTGTTTCTATCGTGAAATTCAAATACCATTATTGATGTTTATATTCTACTAAATTAATTTCCGGCCACTTAACTTCAAAAGTTGTTTACACACAATATGTGCTACAAAGCGATTTCACTGTTTATTATAGACCCCGGAAGGGAGAGAATTTCGAATGCATTCTATATAAAAAATATGAAGTAAAAAATTAACGTGATGAATGTAAATCCAATTATGCAAATTATTTTTCTGTCCAATGATTTCTCCGCGTTAAATTGTTTGCTGAAGTTTATGAAATGTTCGCACAAAATGTGCTAGCCGACACAGGCGCCATACGTTATGCAACTGATAGGTGGCATCCTCTGCTATTTAACACCTCAACTTCAAAGGAAATTTTCGCACTTTCGTATTGTTGGGTGAAAAACAGGTTTGCTGAAATTAGCCGTCTGAATAAACCACAATCGTAATTACGAAGAAGAAATAATCATTTTTTAATCATCCACTGTTTTATCTAAATTTGATTGTAAAAGAGTTTCTAGATTTGATAAAATACAGATACCTACAAATTCAATGCTTATTTTATTGTAGAGCTATATTATATTTTATTACTGCATATTCACATTTCGGATAATCCAGAAAGATGTTACTTTTAAATAAATAGATTTATTAGAACGCTGCGTAACACCCTACCACCACGATATTTAGAACGCCTAAATACGTATTTAGAAAACTAAGTTGCCATCTTTAGTAGGAACTTGTACTAACTAAAGGAACTTGGGGAATACCTCTGGATATAAGTTATTCACCAGGACTTACAACGATTATTGGCCTTCGATTTGACTTCGTGAAGAAGTTTTTACTAAATATGGCAACTTAGTTGATGAACTACATATTTAGGTGTTCTAAATATCGTGGTGGAGCTACCGTCTCCATTCAATCCAAATAAATAGATGATTGCAAAGATATTAATTAGTTTTTATTTTTGTAAAATGTTAGTGCAATTTTGTATTAATTTTTATTACATCAGAAGAATAGTTTCTACTCTTCTTCTTCTTCTTCTTTTGTGTATAGGCCAATGGCCTGTTAATTACCTACAATGAAGTATGTTCTGTGAGCCCTCTTTGTACGTATGCCGGGCAGGAGGCTAGTCTAACCCGTCGAACAGACAAAAGAAGTTCCACTACTTGGTTTACGATTGTCAAAGATGTTCGTATTATAACCGTGACCGACGGTTTCACGTACCCTCCTAAGCACGGCCGGTTGCATATGCCGCTATATTGGTCCACCCATCCAAGTACTGACCAGTGCGGATTGTGCTGGACTACGAAGTTTGACGGGCGTCCGCAGTGCTCCGCTATGCAACCGAAATAGTTTATTAATCATTATACACAGACCGAAAACAATCTACAAACACTTCAACAAAATATTTTAAAAAGAAATAAATAGTAAATATTATATTTTTGGGAATAACTTATTATAGTTCAGCATCAATTTCTAATTTACAATCTATCTGGGGAAAATTCGAATAATTGAGCTTCAAGACAAACACGATGTTTGGCAATTTAAATCTCAAATTTACGCTGCAGCAATGGAGCCACGAAAAATTAAATTAAAAGTGAAGCAGTACCTACGTAATAGTTCACGGTTTTATCAATAGCGAGTGGTTAAGCGAAGTCCGAACATCTGTTAGTTTCTGCGCAGGCTACTAGCGCATATATGTATTTCTACTAGTAGTCATGGGACAACGAGCGAACACTAAATCTAGTTGTCAATTAGGGAAAACTTTAAATTAAAAAATGTTGATAAGAATTCATATCGTACGAGTATGTTTGATTGTTTAAACATCGACCAACGAAATGTAGATTAGCTCGCAAGTGGTCTTAAACCTGTGCTGTAAAAGATCAACAAAAGAACATGCAAATGATGGTAGATGAGCTGAAAATCAAAACGATATTATATGAAGATATGGGAAAGAGCAAAATCTGCGCAAAGTTCGTCCAGCAGAGTCTTACGGATGAGCAAAAGCAGAGGCAGTTACGAAAAGTCATGGGTGTTAGATCGCGATACGAAACCCGAAAGTATGCAGTGCATTGCAAATTATAACCAATACCCCAAAAGTTTCATTTCCAAAAATCCAAAATCAAAAACATTCTGATACAGCTTTTGATAAACAGGGTGTGATCTATAAATAATTTATGCTTAAAGGACAAACAATGTATTCTACGTCGAAGTAATGAAGAGATTATTGCAGCGTATTTCTTTAGTTCTTGTTGTATGAGAATACGCCTGCCTACTCTGGTCTGATTGTAAAGTAATTTCTTATAAAACATAGCATTGTTAAAATCAAGTCGCCTTTGTCGATTGTTACCAAAAACTTTTAGAACGGTGTAATAAGTGTATTACAATTAATGGAGATTACGTTGAATTGACATATATTTTTCGTGTTACTTTTGTGTTTTCTGTTGCGCCAGTCCGAAATAAATTGACAAACCTGGTAGGTTCTACTGTATATGAATAAAATGTTAAAGTACACCTGCCTCACTAGAAACCGTAAACAAGGGACCGCGGTGGTCGAGTGCGAGAACGCATTGGCCACTCGAGGTCACAGTAAATGCATTTGCTTAGTTAAGTTTAGGGTGCATGTTGCATGAATGTTTAGTATGTAAGGGACGCCCGCACCCCCCTGAAGTAATGCGAAAGCGGTTCCGGGGGGTAGTATGAATGAGTGAGAGAAAAAAAAAAAGAAACCGTAAACAAAACTCTTTATAACTCCATTTTGAAAAAGTTTAGGTGTAAACGCTTTATTAGAAACTTAGCAGTAGAATACTGAAAAATAAGTTTTATTCGGGGTGTATTTTACAATAAGTAGTTCTGTTTTATTAAAACCTCTTAAAATATTTGAATAGTTTTTTAAATAAATTAAACTTGCATAAAATGTGTCTGTGGCGTAATCCAGGGTAGCCTAGAAAATCCATAACAAACCAAAATTGAGACCATTCTCACTCTGTTAGCTTGAGGGATGTGTCCAGGCTTTTGTGAGCTTGAACTCCATGCTTGGATTTTCTATATGGCAGATTGCCAAATAACTAGTGCCCTAATCCAATTCACGCTAGCAACGATTTTATATTTCGTGACCCACAGAATCCCAATTTGATACTTCTGAATAGACACAGATTGGAAGAAACGGTATATTGGATACTATTTCTATATTTGTATTATTGTTATTACGAGACTGAATGAAGTTCAAAATTATTGAAAAAAGATAGGCCTTTGTGCAACATTTTCGGTATATGGTAAGTTCCAGAAGAGGTTAAATATGGGTCAGTAGTAAATAGCAATATTGAGATGTTTACAATAGTCATGTATAGTATAAGCAATGCGAAACGTCAACAGCACACATTCGTTCTACCAATACCTGTCAAGTTGTCGATATGCACGTGCCACAATAAATCAGAAGGAATATCCAATTTGAACCACAAATAAAAAAGACTACAAAGCTTTCCGTTCTCAAGCATCTACATTGTAATTCTAGATTTACGGTGTTACTTTCAGAGTGAATGGGAGCAGCTTTTCCGTTGTAAAATTTCTTTTACGAGTAAAAATTCTTCCCATATTTTTTGTTCCATAGACCAGACAGACGTCTTCGGTTTCTGTTCGCGTCGATGTAAAAAGAAAACGAAGACTCCAATAGATTTACTCAAGTTATTGGAAATCTATTTATGCTAGCGCTGAGATAGCTACTCGCCCACTTTAATCCGATATCTCCGGCCCGGATCCTGCAGGAGCTGCTACAAACTGCAATGCGGTTGTCCACTAACAGCTTCTCTAATTTACTAAATATCGCTGCGGTGTATGTTATGTCTGCAAAGTTTATGCACGAGCTATATTGTTTGTGCTATCAATAACAGTAATACGTATTGCGAAATTAATTTACAAATACCACTCGGAATAATATTCTACAACAATAAATCCATTAAAATCAGTTTGCGAGTTTGTATTCGGCATTACGCTTAAATGTGTTTTGCATTAAGTTCTTCCACTAATTTTAGCTACGTCATTTGAGATATTTTCAGCTACGTTATGAAAGATGTTTCCAATTCACACATTCAAATTGTTACAAAATACATATTGGATTCTGCCGGTTAACTTTATTCGGCAAGCTTCTGCTATATTTGCATGTTTGCACACTTTCCTTATAAGGGCTGTTTTACAAAAACGGCCCATTTTATATTTTATTTTACCAATAATAAAGCTTGTCTATAGAAGAAGGAATGAGTGAGACCTAGTTCCGATTTAGAAGCGAGTTAGGTGCACGAGAAGCAGTTTTCAGCTTTAATATATTAGCACAGCGTTGTCTAGATGTCAATAAAGATATACACTTCGCTTTATCTGAAATACACCACCCATTCAAAGTAAATCTAAGGGTTTGTAACTTTGCTAAAATAATCTTTCATTATTGCGTATGAAATGATCAGGTTTTCATAAAAAAAGATTAACAATTATAAGCAAACAATAACAACGAAAACAAAATTAATAATGTGTAACATCGCCATGAACAGCAATGCAAGCATTTACTCGTCGTGACATGTTTTCTATCAAGTGGTCTATGTTCTCCTGGGGTATCTAGTTTCATATAACCTCAAGTTGATGCCTCAGCTCGTCTAAGTTGTTAGGAGCTCTTGGCAATAATCTTAGTCGCCGGCCCATCATGTTCGATCGGCGATAAGTCCGGTAATCGTGCAGGCCAGGGCAACATTTGCAATTTTGTTTGTTGGAGGTACGTTCTGGTAATGTTTGCAGTGTGTGGACGTGCGTTATCCTGTTGGAAAATACCGTTTGGCAACGTTGGCATGAATGGTATTAACACCGGTTCCAGAGCATTATGAATATAGCGATGAGCATTTAAAATGCCTCGGACGAACACAAGAGGTGATCTTCTACCGAAACAAATCGCACCCCAAACCAATATTCCAGGTGTTAAAGCTGAATGTCGTCTTTCAACAAACTCTAGATTTCGTCTTTCTCCTCGATATCAACGTACCTTCTTACGGCCATTTGCCCTTAAACAAAATCTTGATTCGTCACTAAAGACAATGTCGTTCCATTGCTGAGTCCAATGCTGCCGCTCTTAACCCCAAGCAAGCCTAACAGCCTTGTGATGTGCAGGTAAAGGGAGCCGTTGGAATAGACGGTAAGATCGCAGTCCGAAAGAAGAGATTCTTCTATAAATTGTTGCCATTGACACGCGGCGGTCGAGAGCTCGCATCCAGTCTACAGCAACACACCTTGTTGTTTGAAAGCGGGCTCGTATAGCCATTCTTCGAAGAAGTCGATCTTTACGAACATTGCTGCTACGTGGAGGTCTACCAGCTGAATGTCTTCTTCTGACCAAGCAGACCATATTCGTGCAACTGTAGTGTGGACCCGATTTACTCTTCTACCAATTTCACCAAAAGAAAGTCCAGATTCTTTCATGCCGATAATTCGACCTCTATCAAAATTGAAAATGTGGTTAAAATTTCTACGTTGTCTTACTGGAGACATTTTAAAGCATTAATTCTGTCACAAAATGTAACAAAATCTCGAAACAATAAATATATGTTTACTAGATATTGTTTTGTTTCTAAGCAACAAGCAGATGAGAGATAGTAGACGAACACCACAACCACTTGATGTTTTTAATGGATATAGTGATCATTTCATACGCAATAATAAAACATTATTTTAGCAAATTTTCAAACACGTAGCTTTATTTTTAATGGGTGGTGCATTTCATGAAACTGAGCATATGTGCATGTTTTATAGATTATACAAAGGCGTTTGGTAGAATAAGGCACCAACAACCAATAAGGATTTTAAAGGAACTGACAAAAATGGCTTCCATATAATTCAAAACCTGTATTATATTCAAAAACCCTTTGTGAAAATGGAAAACGAAACATCAGATGAGATAGAAATAAGAAGCGGAGTTAGACAAGTGCGTATTTTATCGTCCATATTATTAAATATATACTCAGAAGAAATAATACAAGAGGCATTACATGATGAAGTGTCCGGGGTTATAGTAAATGGGAAGTCTATAAACAATTTAAGATATGCTGACGACACCGTCCTGCTAGCAGAAAATATAGAAGACCTATAGAGAATGGTGGAGCGGGTTCGCGGAGAAAGTGAAATGAGCGGTCTACGTATGAATTTAAAGAAAACTAAGTTCATCGATATTAGGAATAATCCAAACTTAAATGCCGAACTGAGAATACAGGGCAAATTAATAGAAAGCGTCCAAAAATATAAATACCTTGGAACATGGGTCAAGGATAAATACCGAATAGAAACAGCCAGAAATGCATTTATGCGGATGACAAAGATATTCTGTAGTAAAGACCTAAGCATCCAACTAAAGATAAGGCTACTCAGATGCTATGTTTTTAGAATCTTTTTATATGGAGTAGAGGCTAATACATACAAGTCACATCTAAAGAAACTGCAATCATTTGAAATGTGGCTCTACAGAAGAATGCTAAAAGTACCTTGGACAGATACGGAGACCAATGACAGCATCTTCAGAAGAATGGGAAAACAACTAAAGCTAACCTTCACTATTAAAAGGAGAAAGATTGAATACTTGGGCCATATTACGAGAGGGAGGAAATATCAGTTACTCCAACTTATTATTCAAGGGACGATAGAATGAAAGCGCAGTGTATATAAAAGAAGAACATCAAATATGTAGATATGGTGAGAAAATTAAGTTATGAAATAAAAAAAGATTAAGAGGAACCTTGTAAAGGCGTTAATACTTTGAAGTCTGAAAAAAACCGCAGCTCTATCGCGCTCAATCTAACTGCGTAACCTGAGAGAATGGTATAACTGCAACTCGAATCAACTATTCAAAGCTGCTGTAAATAAAATATAAATAGTTAAGAAGAAGTCTATAATGAATTTGAGTATTTTCTATAGTCTGATAATTACAAATTGGTTTTTAGTATTGCCATTTCTATGTTGTGACTTATTCGACATTTTAAGGCGAAGAATTTTATTTACCACTTGCTCTCTAAATGTTCTGTTAGGTTAAATAAAAGAAATTTTTGAAATAAAAGCAAAATCAAAATATAATAATATGGAATGTAATCAAAATAATTGCTTGAACGTTAATAACTTGTAACCGTGACGTTTTACAAAGTACTGAGTTGTTTATAACATTTATGATAGAGTGAATAATTTTGATATCTTAGTGCATATGGAAGAATAGAATTGTCACTTGATATTTTTAAGTTTATTTAGACTTAAAAATGTATACTTTGGAAACTTTTAAAAATTTTTTACTACTTTTTGCGACTACTTTTTATTGCCGTTACAGTGTCGCATAATCTTAAGAATTCCAGGTGAAATTATTTGTATAGATTATGTTCACAAATCAATACTTATTGGGTGATTGAAACAGTATCTATTCAACTTCTTGCGCAATATTTCTAAATTTTTAAATGGCCAAATCTCTACTAAGTTTATCAAAATTATTCATTCTGCCATTCTTCATAAATTAGTAAATAAAAAAAATCATTGTGAAATACAATTTAAAATAGGACTTTTGGCTTCCACACCACATACCTATAAAAATGGGTAATTCTATTTAAAATAAGAAGCATAATATCAAATCCCAGTATAACCGAAAATGGTTAGAGGTCCCTAATATTTATTTCCAGACGAAGAAAATATTTGGTATACATAGTATCCAAATTCTCAGATTTCTATTCTTTGTCGTGATGCACCCTGTATGTGGATGGTAACATAGCAATAAGGAAATAGCTGTTTTGTTTTCCGATTTACTCAACAGAAAGGGTGCAAATTTAACCTTGATATGAATATACTTAATGTAATTTTATATAACTTCCAGTTAGAACGGAGGTAATACCTACTGTTGTATTTGTTATGAAAAAATCAGTTTTACAACTACGTATAGGTTGTATAAATATAGGGACCTCGATTGGGCAGTGCGATCAAGCGCTGTCAGTCGAGGTCACAGTAAAATGCTGCTCAATCGGCCGTGGGATCGGACCCCGGCTGAGGCGACCGTATTTCACTTAAGTTTAGGGTGCATGTTGCATGAATGGCTAGTATGCAAGGGATGCCCGCATCCCCCTGAAGTAATGCGAAAGCGGTTCCGGGAGGGGGGGGAGACGGTAGTGTGAATGTTTAAATAAAATAAGGTGTATAAATGTAGTGGAAAAAAGGCAAAATTATAAGATTAACTATTAATAAGTAACCTTAAAACACAAAAAGGCCTATAATTTTACGCCGAAAAATATCAGTCTGTAGATTGTAGAGGAAAGTCGCCTAATATGAGGATAGTGCCTAATATGGGGTACACGAATATTTTCAGTAATATAATGCCTCCATCTATTGTCAAATACTTTATGTTACACTCTCATCGAGCACTGTAATCTCTGGGAATTTGACTTACATGCAACTACTATGTTAGTAAATTCTAACCTAAAATCGTGAAACTCCCGCTCGAAACATTTTTAGTGTGTGTACTAAGAGGCCCGTTACAGAGATAAAAAGTAAGTATTACATGTAAATTGTGGTTAGCTCTAGACATTAGTGACTGTTGAACTCACATGAAAGTTTAAATTGCAGTAATTTTAGTTCTAGCTTTTATTTCTTGAAGTTTGTTTTGAAACAACAATTTGCTTAATATGGGGTACCACCCTTTGCTTAATTTGGGATACCCCATATTAGGAAACAAATAGGTATACAATATTATTTTTAATTTTTTTCAGATGCCAAATCAACGGAAGAAGTGGAATAATAAAAATATGATAGAGGCTATTAAAGCTTGCAGAGAGAAACGCATGGGATACATGAAAAGTGCCAAAACATTTGGAGTACCGCAGTCTACGCTAGAAAGATATGTAAAAATGAATAAAGAGCCAGAAGAAATTGTTGACGGAAGGCTTGGAAGGAAACTCCGCAGGGAATATCATATGCCCGAGTAAAATCATTCACTAAAGAAAATGTTGCATCCTTTTTTGATCTTTATGAACCATTGTTGGAGAAAGTGAACTACAATCCAGCTCGTATTTTTAATTGCGACGAAACTGGCATAACTGTAGTGCAACATAAGCACCAGAAAATTGTTGCTATGAAGGGAAAGAAACAAGTTACAGCCCTTTCATCTGCCGAAAGAGGCTCCCTTATGACAGTCGTTATGTGTTTTAGTGCAACGGGCCTGTACATACTACCGCTAATAATTTTTCCTAGAAAAAACATGAAAATAGAATTAATGAATGGTATGCCGCCTACTCTACATACGCCTGCCACATATCAGGCTGGATACAGCAAGAAATTTTTGTCCAGTGGATAAGACATTTTATAAGTCATGTTAAGCCCACCGAGGATGACCCGGTTGTCTTGATCCTCGATGGCCACTACACACATACTAGGAATCTAGAGGTCATCACTGTAGCAAGGGAGAATAATGTTCACATTTTGTGTTTACCACCGCATTCGACCAACAAAATGCAGCCTTTGGATGTTGCTTTGATGTCACCATTTAAAACATATTACGCACAAAAAATTAGAAACTGGTTGAAACAAAATCCTGGACGTATTGTAACAGTTTATCAAATAGGAGAACTTTTCGGCAGGGCTTACATGAAAGCTGCTGTTTTAGAGACGGCAGTAAATGGTTTCCGAAAAACAGGCCTTTTTCCTGTCAATCGCAATGTTTTTAGAGAAGATGAATTTGTAGCTGAATCGTTGAATGCAGATGTTTTGCTGCAAGAAGTTCTTCCAATTCCAGAGATTGACGAAATTTCCTTTCCAATGGAAGAAGCAGAAGTACCCCGCCACTCAACCCCAACAAATCTGGTATTACCTGCTGATTTCATGCCTGTTGCAAAATTAGGTGAGAATATAGCAAGAAAGAAAAGATGCAATACCGGCAAAGCCGCTATTGTCACTAGCACGCCATACAAAGACGAGTTGGAAACAAGTTTGACTAAAAAGAATGCTCCTTCCACATCTAGAGTAAAGAGGAACATCGCGTCTGTTGGTAGGCCGAAGAAATCGGAAAAGCCTAAGAGCGGTTTGGAAAAGAAAAAGATTAACAAAATAAAAAAAACGAAAATTTTCTTCCATCATCATCATCAGGCTCTGAAATTGAAGTAACCTTAGATGATTGTGGTGAGTCACCGTTTACTGAAGATGAGGATGATGCAGCGTGCATCTTTTGCAACTGTGTATTTTCTGAAGAGACTTCCGGAGAAGAATGGATTCGCTGTGTTATGTGCACGAAATGGGCTCATGGATAATGTGCGGGGAACTCTGGAAAAAAATATATTTGTGTTTTTTGCAAATGAGAAATATTTGTAATGTTATTCTTTATATTAAATAATATTTTCTGAACGAATATTTTGTTCTTTTCAGCTCTACTAACTCATTTCTATACTTGTGTGTATATCACATATTAGGCTATACTGCTACCCCATTTTAGGAAAGCTATTTGCCTAATATGGGATTTGCAGTAAATATGGTTAGGCAATGTATTTGTTATTAAATATAAACAAATTGTCATTTTCGGATATCTTACTTATAGCTGATGGAATGAAGTATAATAGACGTGTTTACAGGTTTCTAGAAAAATTTTTCATATATGTTTTTTGAAACTTAAAAGAAGTACCCCATATTTGGCGACATTCCTCTATTAGTTGTTTAATTTAAGCCACCGCTTTTCTAATTGTTGTTGGTTGTTTATTTTGTATAAAATTAACTGACGTGGTTCGGGGAAGGAATAGTATAAACAGTATCATGAATCTTTAAATTGTGGCTTGTTTTACTTCAAACATGTATAAATTATACGTTATTATTAAGTTAATTTTTCGTAATTCCGGAATGTAGAATAAGAATTATAGGGGAAATGAAATAAACTTACTGTGAGCGTATTCATATCCAGTTTAAGATGGCATACAGTAATAGTTACATATATACTGAGGTTGCGTAAGCTTACAAATATAAGCTCTGTATATTTCGAAAAAAAAAATGTATATACCATAAGAGACACAAAATCCGTTAAATTGTGGTATATATGAAATTGTTGTACTGATCAATATTCAAAAAAATCTGCGCCTACCGTTTTGATTTTTAACACAAGTTTTTGGTTAAAATATCATAGCGGTATCAAATTATTCACGTCAACGTTTTTTTAATCAGTTTTAAATTTTGCTACGGAGATCATATGTTGTTTTAAGATTCATCTGTATTTTTGTTGACCAATTTACCAATGTGTATAACATGGTATACTTTGCCAGGGTGTTTGTGATGCCTTAGTTGTAGTTGACGCATGGACTTTTTCAAGGGTAAGGTATGCTAGACCCGTGTACCCCAAGAAATATGCTGAGCCAGGATAAGTTGGGTTGGATGGGAATTATGGAGTTCCTCTCGGCAAAGGTAATTCCACATTCTTAATACAAAACTTTATGTTATACCAACTGTTACTAAGTAAAAAAATATTAAATAGCAATCGCTATTTTTTAATTAGGTATTGTTACATGTGAAGGTCTCCGAAAATTCAATTTTTCATTTATTGACTCTGTTGTTTTTATATAATTTGAAAATATTTCCTACCGTACAACGGTTTATTTATAACTTTTTGATAGTTTTGTCGTAATAACGAGTAGAATTGTAAGAAGTGGCTATAACTTAGCATAAGTCACTAGCTAAAGCTTTACCTCGTTCACCGATACAAATGCATAATGTTGAAATGTTATTAAATAACAAACAACAAGCAATTGTTTCATTCTACACAAAAGCTGCTAATATTTAATCAAATGTGCGAAATAAACGAAATATTGATTTTGCAGTTAGTATTGCTAGTACATTTTTCTGTATTTGTTATTGATAGAACTGTTGAAAACAACGTCAGACTCTACTAGAAGTGTGACAGAAATCTATCAGCCAGAAATATGTTTCTGTGTCCATTCAAGCTTTTTAAAAGATGTTATTGGTTGAAATTATGTGATTCTGGGCTTGTAGAGGACCATAGAAGAATTGTGGTAGCAAAACAGATCCATAACATTTCTTTATTTGACACTTAATCTTTTACGTCTAAGAAGTGCATTTTTAATGGGTATGACTTTCTTAGATTTTAAGAAACGTGGTGCACTACATATTTTCTTGTACGTGATAATTCTGTTACTGCAACTAAGCATTACGTTGCTAAATGACGCAATAGGGTTCATTAAATATTTTGTATGAAGTTTGTTTATGTTAAGATAGTTGGAACACGTTAAAGAACTTATTTATGTTATAATATAGCTGTTATAATAATATAAAGTTATAACTTTATTTTATCCTCATTTCCGGGTTTAATTTATATTAATACGACAAAAAGAATTTCAATTATATATAATTGATCAATATTAAAGAACCATTAAATTAATTTCAAATATTTGTAGCCTTCTTTCAATATTATGTGTATTTCTTTTTTGTAAATTCTGTTATGTATAATATACATATTGTTAAAATGTGCAACAAAATACATGAATTATTTCATATAGCATTCATAGCAAAACATGAACTCCGTGATAATGAAAAATTCAAATAATGTATTCAAAGTTGGATACTGTTATAATATACATATTAATATTCTACCTAAGAAGTTGCTTCAGAAAGTTTTAAAAATTGTTTTGAACGGAAAACGACATTCCGACATTTTTGTTTTTATGTTTATTACAAAACTTGAATTGTCATTTTTTTTGAATATTCATCGTATTATAATTTGCGTTTTTGCTCGAATGAAATGACTTTAGGTTTTGAGGCGCCATTGGCGAGTTTCGACATGGAATAACCCCAGTGAATATTTATTTTTAAGATGTCTTTAGCAACAAAATTCCGTAGTAGATATGTAACAATCGCAACATTTTAGACCACTATATTAATTATTGAAGTGGATTATGCTGTTCACATCAGTTAAAATGAAAGAAACAATAAACCCAACTAGCATGGAAACGAATAAACATTATGTAAAATAGTTAAATAATAAAATTAAGAAAAAATTAATATGGTATGAATTAAACCCTAATTTCGCATTTGCAATTTATTACAACTTACGAGTATGTTTAAACTTTATGATTTATCTCAAACAATACAGCAGGGATTTTTCGTTAAAGTTGTAGTCTGTTTTTCAAGTTTAACTACAAATTGAAATGATTTGATGATTTTTGCTAGTGTATAATTTATTAAATAGACAGATATTATAATACACTGCTCAACAAAATTAGGGGAACACTTTTTTGTGCGCCTATAAGTTTTCCAGGAAATTATGGGAGCAGGATTTTTTCTTGTTATATTATCCTCTAGACCATTATTGACAAAGTGCAAAAAGAATTACGGTGATTCGTTTGCTCGTTTACATCGCAGACGCCAAAATGTAAAGAAAGTCTCAAAACAAAGTGGTTTCGACCACAAAGCAAACATATGAAACTTATCAAATTAGTCATTGGACACAGTAGAATCGTCAGTTTTGACTTTTTCAGTGCTTCTGAGTCCAAAATGCGTTATTCAAGTGAAATTGAAGTCGCGAGGGCTGTTGCTTTGCTTGAAGATGGTCGATCTATGCGATATGTAGCAAACCAGCTTGAATCGACTCCATCTGTTATCTGCAGAGCTTGGCATAGGTACCAAGAAACGGGTAGATATTCCAGGAGAATTGGATAAGGCCGCGAGAGAAAAACTACCCTTCTGGACGACCGGTATATTGTTAATTCTTGTCTTCGCCGACGAACTGCTATTGCTCGTGAGCTACACAATCTACTCCGAAATGCCACCGGTGTGACAATTTCAGATCAGACGATTAGAAGATGACTCAACGAAGTCAATATGACTTCTCGCAGGCCTACTACCCTTCTGGACGACCGGTATATTGTTAATTCTTGTCTTCGCCGACGAACTGCTATTGCTCGTGAGCTACACAATCTACTCCGAAATGCCACCGGTGTGACAATTTCAGATCAGACGATTAGAAGATGACTCAACGAAGTCAATATGACTTCTCGCAGGCCTGTGCAAGCTCCTCGCTTGAGCAGGAATCACAAAATTTAGCCGTCTAAACTTTCCCCGCGAACATGTGCAATGGCAACTTCGACATTGGAGGTCTGTGTTTCTTACAGACCAGTCGCGGTTTTGTCTAACTCGTTGCGATGGTCGTATACGATTGTGCAGACGTCCTGGAGAGCGACACACTACCGCGTGTATACAGTAAGTGAATCGATTCGGAGCTGGATCGGTCATCGTGTGGGGTGGCATTAGTATAGACAGTCGCACAGACTTCGTTGTCGTTCCCCAACGTCTCAATGCACAAATTTATGTTGAGACGATTATTCAAGAGCATGTTGTGCCATTTGCGAACAAATTCGGTGATGGATTCATCCTATAACAGGATAATTGTAGAGTTAGTACCGCTAATTTAACAACAAACATCCTCCAGGAACAAGAAATTCAAGTGATGGGGTGACCAGCCATGAGTCCAGACTTAAATGCCATCGAACACGTTTGGGATTTACTCGACAGGCGCATTAGGAAGCGTCCTGCTGCACCTCAGACTCTTCAGGGGTTGGCAGAGGCCCTTGTGGAAAATTGGCGAAATCTACCACAAGACATGTTAAGACGTCTTATTTGCAGCATGCCCCGACGTTGCCAGGCTGTTATTGAAGCTAATGGATGGCACACGCGGTACTAAAGCTTGGTATTCGGGCTATAACAGAATTTCCATTACATTTTAAGTGATAAAACACATTTCGATTTTGGTAGCCTTCCCAACAGTTTGGTGTTACTCAGGAAACCCGTTTAATTAGAGCTTATTTGTTGTTTGTATCTTGTTAAGGAATGTTGAAAGAACAATATACTAAAGTTGGTACTTGCGTCTGCCTTTAATTTGTAAAATTATGTACGGCTAAAGAAGTGTTCCCCTAATTTTGTTGAGCAGTGTATTTTATCTGGACCAGTTGCTTTTCCGTTTTTAGAGATTTTTAACGCGTTTTCCACTTCTACGCTTAAGATTGGGGGTCCTTCTGCTGCGTTAATGTTTGGTGGCTTTCCTACACGGTTGTCATCATATAGTTCACTTACATAATTTTTCCAGCTTTTCAGTTTTTCGATTGGGTCATGTATTATATTTCCGGTGGAATCATATAGAAGTCCAGTATTTTTTTTCCTGTAAATGCCCGCTGCCTCTTTGACTTTTTTATGCAAGTTAAAATTGTCATATTTTGATTGAAGTTCTTCTATTTCATTATATTCTTCTTCTAAAAACGTTGTCTTAGCTTCCTTAATTTTCCTGCGTATGGTCCTTTGTATTTCATTACATTTTTGTTTATCTCTTGTTTTGCCATCCTCCTTTTGTCAATTAGTAGTAGGATGTCCTTCGCTATCCACGGTTTTCTCTTTTTCTGGGTTTTGTGTCCACAATTGTTTTTAATTGTTATTAGAAGTGAGGTTTTGATTTGTTGCCGTAAGCTTTCCGCTGTGGTATTAGTGGCGTTTAAAGCTACCGCAGAAAAAAAGATTGTAAGGGTTACACATGCAATTGCAAATTTTAATCCCATATTTTACTACCAACTACGGCAAGTAACGTTGAGTAACGTCCTTCACAGCCCCTCGGCGTTTGGTAATCAAAATATACGTATCTTTGTTTAACTCGCTGCTTTTAAGATAATGCTTTCTTTTACGTACACCATTGTACAGAACTTACTGCGCATTCTTTAGACCCAGTGGTAGTTAACCAGTAAGAATTTGGCCGATACGGATCCAATAGGATAAGTTACATTGAAAGATACAACAACGTTGTCGGGTTCATTTATTTTAGGGGTTAGTTTATACCGCCTGACAACTATTGGAGACTTTTATTGGAATATTGAAAGATCGGCCCTAAAACTGTGTTTTAGGTTTATAATTATAATATAACGCATTTTAATTGCAGCTTTGGTTGTTACAGTGATTTACATGGTGTTTTCTAAACTGTTTTGTATCAGTGAGTGCTCCCTTTAATACATTAATGATTATGTTACATTTAGGGCACCAGGGCAGTAATGGACGCATATATTATGCACACAGCCAAAGCAAAGGGAATTTCCAAATTGATGGCAAATAAGCGGTTATGTAATGCAGAAGTCTCGCTTCCTTATAATAATTCAATTACCTATTAAAATCGCCAACGCGTATTGTGATTCCATATAAATTGATACTAAAGGAAACTCGTGCTGCTTTCTATAAACTTCTAATACTCTTTTGTAAAACTAATTTTTATGTAGCACGTGTACGTCGTGCCCACTTATAAATTTATTAATTTTATCCCGCTTTTCTTATTTTAAAGTCTTTTTACCTCGTTTCCTTTGTCTTAATTTGTTTTTATATTACATTAATATGTATCATCTGTTTGATCCTCCCACTTTACTTAACAATTCATTTTCAATATTTGTGAGGTTCTTTAGGAATGTATAAATTTTAATGAGTTGCGGTGTTCCCATTTTTATTTTTGTAGGAGTAATTTAAATTATTTTTTCTTTATATCTATTGGTACATTAATCTGGCTCTCTCTTTTTCTCTATCTCTCGCTCGATGTATTGAATATTATTCAGTAACGCAGGCGTTTATTCGTCTTTTTCTTTTATTGCTAGTAATATTTTATATTTATGTTTACATTTGTAGCTGCCTCTCTCTTATCGTTCACACGTATTTTTAAAGATTTTTATTTTATATCAACCTGTCTGTTTCACTATCTTTCTCTGCCGTTTGTGTTATACTAAACACCGCCTCAATTTTCTGATTTTTTATTTGATGCAGTCAAAATTCTTAAAGCTAAAGCGCTAGGAGATGAAAATAATATTCATCTTATCGAGAGAAGTGGAATTACTCCCTACACCTTACTCATCTATTCTATTAATTAAGAGCGACTGGGTAAGACTATCCAATTTTTATTTGTTGTGAGTTAATATAATTTGAAGTAAATATAATAATTTTGTATTGTTTTAATGCTATGGTTAATATTTATTGAGTTAATTGCACAGAAAGAAATAGAATATTTAAATAAGATTATGCAAAGTAAAACATTTTCCGAGCGGTTAAGACAGTCAAGAGTTTATAAAACTTTAATACGACTAATAGTGCTGTACAGGAGTAAGGTGTATACTTTAAACTAATGGAGGATACAACATCAATAAAAAATATAGTGCAGCAAGCACGACTACGAATGTTAAGCTGTATGTGAAGAATGGTAGAAGAAAGAATGCTAAAGAAAAATTTCAGAGAAACTCCAGAAGGGAGGAATAGAAGAGAACTACCCGAAAAAGAATGATTCCAAGACGCAAGAGAAGATTTAGAGAAATGGAGGAGAATAATTGAAAAAGTCAAGTGCTTCAGAACCATCTTTTTATATTCGACCCAGATATACTTAGCGTATATCTTCCAACAGCTACCTCCAGTCATATGAATACCTATTGACAGCAAGGCGACTCTGCAAGACCTTGGCAGTTGTAGGATTACTTCGGACCTCGTAGATCAATGTCACCAAGCGATGACAGAGATTTCTAATGGTAATGTCGTTGACGTCGTTTGAGTCAAAGGATACCACGGGAACTGGGAAAATGAGAAGGCGGATGAACTGGGGCATTAGGGGTTCCGACCAGGCGCCATGGAGCCTAGAACCTAGGTTGATACCCTCTACATCCTCCTTCAATACCATTACGCAAGAAGTAACCCTAAGCAGCCACACTTGCAGATGGGTCATCCTATAGGCTGTTGGCAAACCAGAGCAGCTTCTATCTTACCGTCGAAACGGACTGCCAAGTACTGCATACAATTACTATTCAGAGCCAACCTGAGAAAATGTATGGGCATCCTAATGGGCCATTGCCGACTAAATAAACATATCCACACGATGGGACTTGTGACTCTTTCTTTTCCAGCTCTTCGAGGTCCGTTACTTCTGCTTCTTCCACTATTGTTGTACCCGCTTCCAACAGACGATCCCTTTCTCCACTAGCGCCTCCTTTCATGCAGACCACGGTTTATTGTCCTTGAAACAGTGAGTCAAATGATCTTCACTACCATCGGTTGCATTTGCAACTTCACATTATTTCAAAGAATTTCATTTTTTTTGTTGAGCTATCCCAGGCTGTCAGTATCCAGGATATAATTAGCGCGTCGTGACGACGCTTTACGACATCCTCTGTGTTTTCTTTGTCAACGTCACCTCCCATCCGCTCGTCATAAAGAGCTCGCAATTTGTGTTTAAACGGCTTGATAAGGCGAAAGAGTAGGATGCTCAATGGCAAAAAGTGGGCGTTGTAATCAGTTTTGTAGTCAAATTTTACTTACCAGGTAAATATCCAATGACGTTATTGCCAGCTTAAGTCAATACATTGAGTAGGTAGATGGGAGATGTTGCAAGGGACCGCTTCGTCTGCAAAACGCTCGCCTTATCAATTGGAACAGGCTCTAGTCTCCAGGGATTACAGCAGTGCCCATGTTATATTTCTTCGGACTTTTTTTCATAAGTAGTTTCGCTGAGTTGGTGCATTCCACACGAGATGCCTTTTTTTCAAAGCATAACTGACAATAGATATTTTTAGGTAAGTGTATGCAAGTTTATCATTCATCTAGCCATTTTGGGAAATGACGACAACTTCTCCTTGCATATTTTACTGCCGAGATACTTTTCTACGAAATAATGATAATGAGTCGTATTAACGTGTTCCGACGGATTATTCTAAGGATAACAGTAAAGTGGTGATTTTCGTGGCCTGCAGTTTTGAGGGAAACACTTCTGCTACCAATAGGCTCAACTGTAGTACATCTAGGAATATCAAACCACACAGACGTTTCGTCCATTGCACTGATATTGCAATTTGTAATTAGAAACAAAAATGGCGAAATTGATAAGTTTGTTTGCCAGGGCATCAGGGATTTTCTGGGCTATTGCTGTTTTCGTTCTTAATGAAAGGTAATTCTCTCTCTTTCAGTGTCATCAACCATTTGATTGGTTTGTAGCATACTTCCATTCGTGACGCTTTTCTGTTGGCCTCGTTAGTTCAGCATAGCTTTTACATCCGGCGACCTCTAGCATTTTTTGCGCCCACTCTTCCCTCAATTATAATTTTTAGGAGTTCTTCATGGCGAATTATATGTCCTATTAATCTATATCTTCTTTTCCTTATGTGCATCCACAGGCTTTTCTCTTCCTGTACTCTTCTTAGTACTTCCTCGTTTGTTATCCTATCCGTCCATTTTGTTTTCATCATTCTTCTGTAGCACCACATTTCAAATGCCTCCAATCTTGGTTTCTCACGCTTTCCTATTGTCGAAGTTTCACCTCCGTATAGTGCTGTGCTCCAAAGGTATAGTATCGCTAGCTGCATCCTTCCTTTGAGTGTTATGTTACTTGATGTGATCAAGTGTTAAACTTTGTAATATGCCCTTTTTGCTTGTTGGATTCTGCTAGTAACTTTTCGTTCGCATTTTCCATCGGATGTTATGGTGTTACCCAGAGAGCAGAACTCGATTACTTGTTCTATTCTTTGATTTTCTATTTTCATTCTCGTATTTCCATGCCCACGCTTTCCGCAAATCAATATTTGTGGCTCTGTCTTGTTGATTTTCATCTTGCAGTTTTGGTTAAGTACCCTTCAATATTTATTTAAAGCTTCTTCTAACTTTTCTTCGCTGTCTGCTGATAAAGCTATGTCATCTGATCTGCGTAGCGCAGCATCTGGACTTTCGCGCCTTGTATTATCATTGCCCGTGCCTGTGCTTTCTTTTAGTTAGTTTAGTGATTCTTCAATATATATATTGCCATGTATTATTTTTAAGAATCATAAATATGCAAAGTAAATTAATTATTTATAATATAACTTTTAGCTGGGCGCCAAATTTGAGTTTTTACTCAAATTAAATAAACATGAGATAAATATACTAGCATCTATATAGACTCCTGTAATCTCAAGGTAACGATTCGTGGCTCCACCAATTAGATAGTTAATTATGAAGCAAATATAATACATAATTTTATAAATACAGAATTAAATTTTAACTTATCTTGAATTTCAAGCCCCTTTGATTGTAACGTAGACACCATTTCTTGCGAATTCTGCAACAGCTGCATTTATTCTGCTTGAAAGTCTCGTTGTCTATACAGGATCCATTTGAATTTAACTATGACGGCATTAAGATTGCAAATTCGATAGTTTGTGAAATGAAATCACTGAAGCACTATAATTGTTTCATTTAAATGTTCCAGCTTATTAAGGTAAGGAAATTCTAGTTCTTTTTAATACGATTGAATTATCAGTTCTTGTAAGTTAATAAATAATTTTAATTTTATTCCCTTTTTCTTTCCAGTAAAACTCCATAAAAGAAACACACTTCGATTAAATTAATTAAGGTAACTTCTTTTATTATTATTAAACACAATAGTTATATTAGAACCCAAATTCTGGTCACAATTAACTTTTTACTAATTATAGGTACGAGTTTTTGTAAACAAATGTTACTTAACCTCAACTTTTAATTTTACAAAGGCCACGCCTACTTTTAAATTTTATACAAGAAAATTAAAATGAGCACAAATTGATTTAACGTGCGCTTTGTTCGATGGCTAATTAAATAATAAACTGATTCAATATTTTTTAACAAAAATGCAAGATGAAAGCTAACATCAACCAATGAGAATGCTGGATTTAAAACAAAATTCATGGAACATTCTAGAAATTCTAATAATAAAATTTAAATAATTAATATTAACCTTCTGAATAAATATTTTAAAAAACTAATTTCATATTCATAATCTATGAATTTTTTAACAAATTGTGATATGCCACAATCCCAAATTTGAAATGAAAAATTTTACACTTTTTATTATTGTTAAAATATTCTAAATTAACTTAAAAACACCATAAAATTAACTAGAACAAAATCCTAAGATTGTAACAACGCTTTTCTGATACATTTACAGTCTACAGAACAAATATACACAACATAATCCTTGAAATTCCAAATCTAACCTATAATTTTCGAAAATTGTTAACTAACACAATTATAGTCAAATAAACAACACAATTCAATAAGGAAACCTGCTAAATACCTTCCTAGATATAATATTAAACTAATTTGGCTAACATAAAACCTTTTAAATCAAAAATATATACTTTTTATCGATAAACTTAATATAACTGTAATTTTTGAGTTTTAAGGCTCTGGTACTGTCCAAAAAGACCCACATCATCGTCTACAACGAGTATTTAGTCACACAACAGGATTTCAAAAGGCCATACACTGTATAACTTCACTTTGAGTTCATATTCCACATTACGAAGCAACGTACGAAGTATCGATAACAGTTTTTACATATAACAGGTTTATAAATACAGTTTTAACTATAATTTTACATTAATTGTTATAAATTATGACATTATTAATCTATCTAGACTATATTTCAGATTAAAATATGGATTTTTGTACCAATAAATATCCTTTTTAATATATAACAGTCCTTCTGAAGGTATTTTAGTGTAGTTTAAAGCATGATAAAGACATTTAACAAATAGTTAATAATAATTACATTAATTTTAATATAAAAATCATGGCATATATATATACATATATATATATTGTGTTGATTTTTTATTTGTAGCTCGGTTAATTTCATTTTATAAAGGATACTCGTACATTTGTATGATATCTTGGAATTCGGTTCCATTGCGGTCATTAACAAAGGACAGACCCAGACGCCGATAACTTCTTGCTTGATCTGAAGCACTGCCAAGTTCATATTTTGTAAATACCCGCCACAAAGAAAAAGGATTATTAAAAAGTTTCATTTAAATGTATTCTACATTAAAAAAAATAGTATAGAAAGATACAATTACATGCCTTGAGCTTGGATATAAGCTTAGCTCTGGATTTATATAATTTACGTGGCAATATACACCATTAATTGGAACATTTAGTGAAAATGTGTATTAGACACCTATGGAGTGAGGAATGTGTATTAGAGGCAGGTTGCGGAAATGTACAGTGCATTTATAAAATCAAAACATGGATAAACAACGACGCCGTTAAAATATGAACATTTTTATAAAATAAATTTAACTGTCAAAATATAAATTTTAAAATTGTATTTAGATCCAAGAGCTCTTAGTGTAATTTTGTGTATTTTTAGTATCATGCCATGTAAATTTTGTCAGTTGCTAAGATAGTTGTTGAAAAAACAATGAAAGAGAGCGTCCTTTGTACTTTAGTGTGAATGCACGCATTTTAGTTCAGCTCCTAAACATTTAATAGTTATTTTTGTATTAAGTGCGCAAAATGAGTGTTTTTTTTAATGGCGCTTTAGAATGTTAGTTTTAGTCGAGACCGTTAGGTCGAGACTCAAAACTCATTCGAAAGCGCCATTAAAACACGAATTGTGCACGAAATACAAACAACTTTTTTTCTACAGCAGTCAAAAAAATAAGAAAGTAACAGTAATAATTATTTTCTCGATTATTTCCAAAAAATTCTCTGATATGTCAAGTTAACGCTGAGTTCATATGGTTACGATGGTAAATAAAAGTGACAGTGAAAAAAAAATATTTTTCACTGTGAAAAAATATTTTTTTTTCATTAATCAAAAATGACAAACTTTGCAACTTGATAGGGATACATAAATGTCACGTTTTTTTGACAGCTGTAGAAAAAAGTATTTTCATAATGTGGGCATTTTGGTACTACAATCACATTAACAAAAAGAAACAATTCCAAATCATTTTAATAATGCCAATATTGGACTTTGACGCACTAATGAGCAACTCTGTATAGATTCTTTTGATTCTGTGGTAAACATTTTCGTTTTTTTTTAATTTTAAAATTTAACACTAATGCATTTTTAAATAGGCGAAAAGATGGCGGTACTAAAACAAGTTAATTATAATCAGATCGTCAAAAATATTCTCCTATAGTGTTCAAACACAAAACAAAATGACTACGGCCTTCAGCCCTTTAATAAATGAGATTATGTACGTATGTTCCTTATAGACAATTCTATATTAACAATTATATTTAAACACACATTTAAATTTGTCCAAAACGTTCTTCACTTAAAATTTCCAAGTTCGCTAATGAATTTGATTTCCCTGCTACTGCAGTTGTTCATTTTGTTAAAAAGTTCTGGTTGTCACTGCAACTGGTTTTTGGTTTTCTTTCTCAACCATAGGTTTTGGCTAGCACAACGTTTCGTATAACAAATGAATTCCTGCAATGCCAAATAATTAAAGTATCTTTTCTGTATCAATTTTGAAGTGTACTTGCAATTTATTGTTCTATCTTTGTGTATGACGTTTCATATGATGTACCAAAACATTCTTCCAATTACATTTATAACCACACACATCACACTCAAACGGTTTTATTCCTGTATGAGTTTTCATATGCCGTTGCAAATTACGCTTACTTATACCTTTATAGTCACAAACATTACATCCGAAAGGTTTCTCTCCTGTATGAGTTTCTATATGTCGTCTCACGCAAGAATTTCGTACGCTTCTATAGTCACACACATTACATTTGTAAGGTTTTTCTCCAGTGTGAGAACTCATAATATGTTGTTGTAGAAGACTATTACTTAAACTTTTATAGTCACAAAAATTGCACGTGTAAGGTTTCTCTCTTGTATGTATTTTTATATGGTGTTGTAAGGCGCTTTTGTCTATACTTCTGAAAGAACATATATTGGAATTAAATGGCTTCTCGCCTGTGTGAGATCTTATATGCGATCCCAAATGTTGCTTCTGGGTACATTTATAATCACATACACAACACTCGAAAGGTTTCTCTCCTGTATGAGTTCTCATGTGTCGTTGCAAGCTATTCTTTTGTGCACCTTTATAGTTACACTTATCACACTTGAAAAGTTTTTCTCCTGTATGAGTTTTCATGTGTAGTTGCAACCTACTCTTCCGTGCAGTTTCATAGTCACAATTATCGCACTTGAAAGGTTTTTCTCCTGTATGAATTTTCATATGTTCTTGCAACCTACTCTTCCGTGCAGTTTCATAGTCACACTTATCGCACTTGAAAGGTTTTTCTCCTGTATGAGAGCTCATATGTATACGCAAACTAAATTTCTCTATACATTTAAAATCACAAACATTGCACTCGAAAGGTTTCTCTCCTGTATGTGTTCTTATATGTCGTCTCATGCTAGAATTTTGTACGCTTCTATAGTCACACACATTGCACTTGAAAGGTTTCGCTACTGCATGTATTTTTATATGCTCTAGTAAGACATTTTTACTTGTAGTTCTGTATTCACACATATTGCATTTAAACGGTTTCTCGCCTGTGTGAGATCGTATATGCGTTTCCAAATGTTGCTTCCGTATACATTTATAATCACATTCATTACACTTGAAAGGTTTCTCTCCTGTATGTTTTTTTATGTGGTGTTGTAATACCCTTTCATGTACTGTTCTGTATTTACATACATTGCATTTAAAAAGCTTCTTACCTGTATGAATTCTTATATGTTTTTCCAACGTACACTTCTTTATACATTTATAACCACATTCATTACACTCAAAAGGTTTCTCTCCTGTATGTGTTCTTATATGCACTCGTAAGCTACTTTTCCGTACAGTTCTGTATTCACATACACTGCATTTCAAATATTCCTTCGCCTGTTCCTCTAAATTATCAAGAATCTCAGTTTTTATATCTAATTCCTCATGTAGTACTTCCTGCTTGATGGAAAGATCGTTGTAAAGTTCAGCATTGCACTGCAATTCCAATACTGCTGATAGTGACTTTGGTGATTGAATGCAGGTTCCTTCTTGCTTTACTGCAATACATATAAGTTATAAAGGCATTATTGCATATGAACCATTTAACATAAGTTCACTCCGATATGATCTCAAACGTAAGCTCTATTTTAAGTTTACCATTTTTATTAACCGCAGTCTGTTCCTGCTCCTCGATATTTGTTTGTTGCCAGACATCGCATATGGGATTGTCCACATGTGTTAACACCACTTCCCTTTTAATTTCAGTTTTCACAACTTCATTCATTGTTAATTCCGAATTCAAGCTGAGTAGGAAATAAATACTTTATACTAAATAACTGATATTTCTTGCAGTAACACAGACATTGTGAAATGATTCGCATGAAGTTATTTAAAATATAAATTTGTTGCTTGTACTAATAGCACTAGTAAATAATTTTATATTTTAGAAGAGTCTTATCGTAAAATAGAAACCAAACTCTATTAGGTTATGTACTATATGTTTGAACTATTTTAGAACCGTGTACATGATGAATCAAAGAAAAATACAGAAATGTTTGAAATTATTGTTAGCAAAATAAAAAACACCCTAAGAACAACGAAAATCTATAAAGCTACTGACAATACTACGCAAAATGTTAAAAGAACGTGGAGCAATACTAATGGGGGAAGTTACACTCCTATTTCCAGTTTAGATAAAAATGAAGTAGGTACCAAAAACCTAGAACCTAGCACAAGTTATTCTTATTTACAAAACGGCGACATTGCTAATGCAACAATTAGTCCGGAATAATATTAAATAGGTTGTCAATGAAATTACACTTCTATTAGCTCTGTGTAGGTTGAATTTATTTATTTAACAACCAATAGCAATCGCCCTAACTTAGGGTGACCAGACGTCCCGATTTTTCGGGATTTCTTCCTATTTTTTCTTTGTAAACAGTAAACATTAGTAAACACTCTACAAATCGGTAGAATTTGGAAAAATACTTTTTTATCTACTTTTATTTATTTATTTATCAGTGTGTTATGTTCATTTTAAGATGTGCCGCTATATATGAATTGATTTCTTAATTTGTTTGCCGCTTCGTCAGAATTAGAACGTTATTTTAATTGAAGTCTTATTTTGGGTTACTATTTTCGCTATTTTTCGTCTTGAAAATTGAGTTATGAAAGGCCGGTTCCCTTAAACCTTGAAAGTTTCTTTGTAGGCTGATTTTCTGCCGGGCCGAATTCTCGGAAGTGTTGATCTCGGCGTTTCACGTGTTAAAAATTCCTTCTAGAACTCTTGCATAACGTTTCGTAATATGGTGCAATATCTTTTGGAGAATTGAGGTCCCGTTACATTGTTAATTCAGTCGATCTTCCACCTGTCTCGACTCCGGACCTTCCCAAAATTACATCTCCAGGGAAGGGCCGTAATTATATCGAGTACTGCAAGTGGCGTAGAGTTTTGAGTTTTGTTAAGGGGTATCTGTTATGTGTGTTCCGCCTCGCTGTTTTATTGCCAAGGGGGTAATAAACAGAATATCGGCTAGTGCCGGATTTGAAAGGGAAACACTTGATTCAACCCCAGTAAAAGGCAATTCGTTGGTGAATTGACCAATCGCTGTTGGGAGGATCATTTTTGAAACCAACTCCCGTCGCTCTGCGGTTTTCATTTGTGCGCTGAATGCATCAAATTCCCGGGCCCCTGGATGTTGACTTCCTTCAACCCAGACTACAGAGTCGTACCCATTGATTTATATCATCTTGTGAACCAAAGTTGTGCCTGTCTGCATCCAAAATTCAAGGTAAAAACTAAAGTTTTGTGGTTTTGTGAAGCGAAATCCTGCGTGCAACTTGCAAAATTCAATATTATTGAATCCTTTTTTTGGTATCTGGAAACAAGAAGCGACCTTCAGTCGCGGACTGTATTTGTTTGAAGTACAAAGTATGAGAAAAATTTTGTTTTATAATTGTGTTTTCCTGTAAGCTTGCGTCGGTGGCTGCGTGGTCGGTTGGACCAAATACGTGCGCCGACGACGCTAGCTCGTTTGCCTGAGCGCTCATATATTACTATTTGTAAAATAGAATTAATTAGAGTCACTTGTTGTCATTTTCTTGTAGTGTCAGTTTTAACCATGTAATTCCAAACTTTTTGCGTTATAACTCGTGTCATTTTATTGTATTTTCATATTCTAACTATTTTATTATATGTGTTTTAAAGTTTACCATCTCTTATTGTGTCTTTTGTACTTGGTGTAAGAATTTTCCAAGCTTTAAATATATATAGGAGGAGGCACAATCACGGTAAGTTCCGTTCCCGTAAGCTGCTGGCTTCTCGGCCTTCCACGAGGACCTACTACCAACTGGATTTGGAAGGTGGCGCCCACTTATTTTGACTCGCCCTGTACACAACTAAAGATTTTTTCCCATAAGCGATTTTCACGAACTCCCCCTACTCCTCTGAGCTAAGCTGTAGGCCCTTTTCCATCCGTTTGTTTACGGGTCGTCGAAAAGGCTCGATTTGCCCGTAACAACACTGCTCCAAGAAATTAACGCACCACAAGTAACAATCGCAATATTGTTTAAAGTATTGCACGTAATGAAGTACGTTTAATCATAGATAATGCTTAAAATTAAGTAAACCATATTTTATCCCAATTAACAACAATCAACGCACTTTAACAACAATCAACGCAAAAATTAAAAAAATCAAAATTCGAAAACTGAAAACTTGTAAGTTTACAGGTTCAGTAGGCTGTGTTTCCGCCTCGACTTATTATGACAGTTTGACAGCGACGGTCCATGCTTGAAATTAACACACTTAACTGCTCTTGTTCAAGATTATCCCACATTTCCACTAATGAATTCCGTAGGTCGTTAAGAGTTGCAGGGGGTGGTTGAAGGGATCCTACTTATCTTCGGAGAATGTCCCAGAGGTGCTCAATCGGATTCAAGTCGGAACTGCTGGATGGCCATTGCATAACAGGACTACCAACGTGGTCTAGGTATTCTTGCACAATTGTGGCTGTGTGGGGCCGAACGTTGTCGTGCATTAATTGGAAGTTGTCTCTGATGTATGGGGCATATCGTACAACATATTGTGCTAAGATATCCGTAATGTACCTCTGACTGTTTAAAGTGCCGTTGAGGAAGATGTGTAGGTCTGTGCGTGGCGTGAAATATATGCGTCCCCATACCATTATTGAGCCACCACCAAATGCAGTCGTAGGGGCAAAATTTCATTGAGCATATCGTTAATTTGGACATCTAAGAACTCGAATGCGCCTATAACAACTCTCCAACCAAAATCTGGACTCGTCTGTGAACAAAATGCGTCTCCAATCTTCATTTTCCCAATTCAAGTGGTTTCTAGCAAAATCCAATATGTGTCTGCGGTGGTCTGCAGTTAACTGTCGGCCAGTAGCTGGTAATCTGGCTCTCAGATTTCCTTCTAGAAGACGTTGGCGAACGGTTTCAATGCTAACCTACACATTATGTACTACTGAAAGTTGTCTTTGGCGGGCTCCTGTGGTGGTAAAGCGCTCTCTTAGTGCACGCATTCGAAGAAAACGATCTTCTACAGAGGTAGTAGCACGTGGTCGCCCTTGCCCTGGTTGCCTGTCATGTTCGTTAGTTTCTCTGAAACGCTGGACGACCCGGGAAATGGTTGTGTGGTTCACCTCAAGCCTGTCAGCGATAGCGCGGAAGGAATACCCTTCTTCGGACAAAGTAAGGGTTGTGACACACTCGTTACGACTTAAATTTCTTCAAATACGTTGAATTTTAAATAAAAGAGATCGTACAACATACTACACGATGATGACAGCTACACTGCAAGTAAATTGTAAATGTGCATGTAAAATTGATTAATTTTTTTAACAAAGTTTAAGATGTAGAAACAGACCATGTGACCATGTGTCTATCAGGTTTGTATCAGACATTCATTCCATTTGGTTGAAGTAGATAGCGCACTACTTTTCTTTTATCGCAACATTAATAATTGGTGTGTTAATTTCTTGGAGCAGTGTATATCTATTCCAAGCAGCATTACTAACACTTATCATGAGAATTAATTAATGTTAAATACATCAATATAAACGTTCTTATTAGTTTCTTACACAGTATAGATGTAAAACCAAATAGATTTTCGTTGCTTAATGCTTTGGGAAAAACGTAGACCATCAAGAAGTTGATAAAAGTATGATCTGCTCCTTCTACGGCGCCCATTTTTAAAGCTCTGTAACTTCAAAATATACAGTGCTTCTCAAAAGTAACGGATAAATTCTATAAAATCGTTGAGAAAAATATTTCATAAAAATACTCTGACACGTCGATTTTTATTTTTAAATTATCATTTAGAGATGTAATTTTCAACCCCCCACCCCTCAGCCCCTAAGCCCTAGCAACTCCAACTTTAAAATTTCAAACAGCAAAGTACCCCTTGTGATACCTCATCTGATAGCTTTCTTTATGCTGAATACAACAAAGAAAAAGCTTTTCAAAATCGGTTGATAAATAACGGGGATATTTACCAAAATGTATTCAAATGAAAGTGCCATTATTCTAGCAGGCGTTGATACGGTTGAAGCAATGGGTGATAAAAACAATAGAAATTGATCGTTCTCAGTACGTTTTAATGCGTTTATGTAGTATTTTAAAGTTTGGAAGAAAAAAAATTTTTTTTATGAGAAAAGATTTTTTTTATGAAAAAAAAATTTATTTTTCTTAATTTCTTAAAACCCGTCGCAATGTTTACAGGACGTACTGAGAACATAAACTTCAATTGTTTTTACCACACATTGCTAAAACCGTATCAACGCCTGCTCGAATATTGCCACTTTCATTTGAATACATTTTATTAAATATCTCCGTTATTTATTAACCGATTTTGAAAAACTTTTTTTTGTTGTATTCAGCATAACAAAAGCTATCAGATGAGGTATCATAAGGGGTACTTTGCTATTTGAAATTTTAAAGTTGGAGTTGCTAGGGCTTAGGGGCTGAGGGGTGGGGGGTTGAAAATTACATCTCTAAATGACAATTTAAAAATAAAAATCGACGTGTGCGAGCATTTTTATGAAATATTTTTTTCAACGATTTTATAGAATTTATCCATTACTTTTGGGAAGCACTGTATAACCTTCGTAGCCAAACCGAAAATGATGTTTTCACCTAAAGGCCTTCTTCATCGAATGTGTGGTAATGACAGTACCCCGACCAAACCTGGATACTGGATGCTAATTAGTTAATTTATTGAGTAACAATCTGTATATTACTGAAAACAATATTCGAGCAAATTTTGCCGTAATTCATTTTAGGGTACCGGCTATCTGTCAACGCCAAGTAAGGAATATATAATATTAAATGTCTACAGATAATTAAAAACGTAGTAATTGAGATTGGATATTAATTATTTCTCGCAAACCGTAGGCTGAAAAACTGTATTATGTAGTTACGTCGAAGGTATAGAAAAGTTGAGATGTTTCAAGAGAAATTCAATCTCAATGAGTCGTTAACTGATTTTTGTGTCGTTATAAGGTTTTATGAGAATTAAATCAGTCTGGAATTAGCAAAGACTTTGAAGAAGAATTTACTTATAAAACACATCAAATACTAGTCTTAAACGCAAAGCTGGTTTTCTAAGGAGTCCTTGCCGAGCCTAAATTAGACGTTGTATATTGCTGCTTCAACAAACGTTGCTATAAAAATACATGTGGACAAGATGATTAGGAAATCACTTCTAGTATATTCTGAGAACCTCTTCTGCCTTGCCTATCGCTTTATCGAACGTCAGTACCGATGAAAATCGTTGTTATAATGTTTTACAAAGTAATACAGGCACGCTATTAAATTACATTGAAAACCGCAAAAAAAACTAAAGTATGAATGAATGCGATGTAAATTACATGCGGAGATCTTACGATAAAGAAAAATGCAAATAATTTTAACATTCAAGTTTTGCTGCGCCATCATTATTAAAATTTCAAAATCCCTTTCATGAACCCCATTTGTACGATTATTCTGAAAAGATATAGTTTACTGCAATCTTATCACATGTGTATATTTAAGATATTTTACCTTCAGATAGAAGTCTACATTTAAATTTGTATAGGGGTCGCGGTAGAGTAGTGGTTTCGACGCTTACTTTCGCAGTTATTTTATCAAAGTCGCTCAGGTTCGATTTCTGAGTAGGTATTGCATTTTCTCAGAGTATTTGTGGTGTCTTAGTTGTAGTTGGGGCATGGAGTTTCCAAGGCTGGGGCATATTAAACCAGTTGTATAGCTGTAAACTGGGAGGGATGGTAATCTTGCAGTTGCCTTTAGCCACCTATGATACTCTAGAAAACAAGTATGGATACATTTATCGCGATGATTATTGCAGCCTAATAAATCTGAGAACTTTGATTATGTTATTGGTTATGTTTACTTAAACAACAATGCGTAACAAATGACGTAATGTTAAATGCTATAGCAAATTATATAAGTAATTTGGAAGTAAGAAATTAGACTCTCATTTTTTTCTATTGATAATGGTTTTGCAATACATCTTTTATTGACAATAAGTAAATTGTATGACTTATCCTAACATGCATGTCATGAAGGAAACAGTTTAATAACAAATTCCTTATTTAAATATGGTTAATTCGTTAACACAACATTAACTCAACTCAGGCACAATCACTAAAATCGGTTTGGAAGCACTGCTGGCCTGAATCCTCTAAGTCTTGGCTCTTCTTCTTTGTTGTCTAGAAGGCATTCAACTAGGTTGTTGGGATGGGCACTAATCCGATCATGATAGTGCAAGCTGTAACGCGGTATTTCTTTGTTAATAATTGGTATGCCTAGGTCTCGGCGTATGATTTCGTGTTATGTTCATTTTAAAATGAGCCGCTTTATAGGAATTGCTTTCTTAATTTGTTTGCCGCTTCGCCAGAATTAATAGCGTTATTTTAATTGCAGTCTTATTTTGGGTTACCATTTTCGCTATTTTGTTTAGTCTTGAAAATTGAGTTATGGAAGGCCGGTTTCCTTAAACCTTGAACGTTCTCTTTATAGGCTGATTTTCTGCCGACCAAATTCCCGGAAGTGTTGATCTCGGCAGTTGCACGTGTTAGAAATTCCTTCTAGAACTCTTGCATCACATTTCAAAATATGGTGCAATTTTGAGGGGAGAAGTGCAGGTCCCCATTACATTTTTAAGTCAGTCGATGTTCCACCTGTTTCGGCTCCGGACCTTCCCAAAGTTACATCTCTAGGGGAGGACCGTAAATATATATCGAGTGCTGCAAGTGTCGGCTTTTGAGTTTTGTTCAGGGTTATCTGTTATGTGTGTTCCGTCTCGCTCTTTTATTACCAAGGGGTATAAACAGATCATCGGCTAGTGCCGGATTTAAAAGGGAAACACTAGATTCAACCCCGGGAAAAAGGCAATTCCTTGGTGAGTTGACCAATCGCCGTTGGGCGGATTATTTTCGAAACCAACTCCCGTCGCTCTGCGGTTTTCATTTGTGCGCTGAATGAATCAAATTTACGGGCCCCTTGACTTCCTTCAACCCAGGCTTCAGGGCCGTACCCACGGATTGTATCATCATCTGGTGAACCAGTATCGTGCTGGCCGCTCCTATTCTCCGAACTTCAAGGTAAAAACAGTTTTGTGTTGTGACAAACCTTTTTTTTGCTCGCGTTAACTTGCAGACTTCAAATTTAACTTTATGTAATTACAAGAAAAAAAGACCTTCAGCCGTCAGATGTGGTGTTAATTTGTTTTATAATAAAACTGCTAGATTATACTCTATTTTTGTGAACTTCAGTGTCATTGGTGTTTCATAGCTGATTGCAGAACGTAAATCTCGTTGCACCAGTGGCGTCGAGTCCATTTCTGTGAACGCTCAAGAATTTTAACCATGTAATTCAAACTTTTTGCGTTATAACTCGTATCATTTTATTGTATTGGCATATTCTAACTATTTCATTATATGTGTTTTAAAGTTTACTGTCTCTTATTGTGTCTTTTGTACTGTTGATGTAAGAATTTTGCAAGCTTTAAATATATATAGGAGGAGGCACCATCACGGTAAGTTCCGTTCCCGTAGCTGTTGGCTTCTCGGCCTTCCACGAGGACCTACAACCAGCTGGATTTGGAAGGTGGCGCCCACTTATTTTGACTCGCCCTGTACACAACTAAAGATTTTCTCCCATAAGCGATTTTCACGAACGCCCCCTACCTCTGAGCTAAGCTGTAGGCCCTTTTCCATCCGCTTGTTTACGGGTCGTCAAAACGGCTCGATTAGCCCGTAACATTCGTTGGGCACGGACCAAGGTGCATTCACCGTGGTTCTTAGCGCTTTAGCTTGAAAGCTATTTTTGAATTACTTGCTGTCCCCCACAGCTGGATGCCGTGACTCTAATGGGGAAATTATCAGAATAATGATATAAGACTATTTGTTGAGGAAAAATATTGGATAACGGTGTCTGAGTCGTACTGTTGCATTACATGACACTATAGTTTACATGAAGGGCCTATATGAATTCTGAACGTACGTTTAAGATAACTTTGCACGTAGATGACAAGAAACCATCATCTATTACTTTAAATTCGATTGATAGTTAAATTAGTTCCCAAGGTCAATGAGGTGATTCTGATAGCTTCCATCCAAATATCTGATAAAATGGTTGATTAATATAATAATAGTCAGCGATTCCCGGAACAATTTGTGTTTTCATACATAATCTATTAAGTGGTGGTTTTGATTTCCGGAAATTTCTTCTGGACTGTCGAGTTCTTTATTGCTACGGAATTCACCGCGAGTCGAAGACGAGCGGTGATTTCCTAGTAGCAATAAAGAACGAAACATTCCAGAAGATAAATTTCCATAGGAAATCAAAACCATCACGAAATAGATTCAGATAGAAAATCGCATTTTATGTTCATGTAAGATGACATTTAAAAATATAAAAATTCAGAATTTAATATAAATCAAGACATGTCTGCTTGTAACTATGGATACAAATGAAACAAAATCAAACATTCAGGCAAAATTATCTCAAATGAAATGTAACAATTCAATATTGTGTGAAAACCACGTAAAAGTGAAAAAAAAACATTAATTAAGTAAACATGGATTTGTCAAACAGTGAATCACGATTTTCCAACAAGTCGAGGGACGAAATTGATAGTGCAATTGCGGGAACAACACCCAAAAATACTATACGATCTAAGGCGTATGTATGGAAACAGTTCACTGTGTTTTGCATGGAAAAGGGTTGTAAGCTTGATTCATCGACACCTATTGAAGAAATAGCGGCTACAATGAAAGATTGGGCGTTTAATATGCGCAAGGTAGATGGAACCGACTATAAAGAAGCTGTAGTGAAAGTAATATGGAACAGTACTGCTAAACAGTTGGAAGAAATGTATTACAAAGATTACGGAATTAAATTGGATGTATTCAACGATATAAAATTTCTCCGTGCCAGGCAGGCAAGAGATGCTAAACGAAGAGAGTTACAGGGCAGTTTAGAAAAACGAAAACGCAGCTCAGTATCATTAACAGAATGCGAATATCAGAAAATTAAAAACCTTTGGAACGAAGATTCACCCATTGGTCTACAAAAAAAGTTCTTTTACATAGCAGCCTATGAGTTGTGTTGGCGAGGAGGTGAAGGAGCGTCCTCTTATGTGCACTACTTTAGAGAAGAAACTGACAACTCAGGAAAGCCAACTAAACGTCTTGAATATAATCCTTTATTCAGTAAGACAGAACAAGGAGGTGCTAAGAAACTTAGCGAAAGTAAATTCCTGACATCAAATACAGTAAACCCTGATGCCTGTCCGGTGAGGTAAAAAATTGATCTGATGTACTAAAATACATTGTATAAATATCATTTGTCCTTTTTTAGGTTGTTTAAGAAAATGATTTCTAAAAGGCCATTGCATGTTACCACAAATAGATTGTTTCTGACACCAAATCTGGATGGAACCTAGATCATTCTAAGGGATGGTATAAAAATTGTCCAGTGGGGCAAAATGAAATGTCAAAATGGTTGAAATCAGCAGCTGAATCTATAGGACTCGACACAAAATCCGTAAAAATTTCAAACCATTCTTTGAGATCTACAGCAATATCCCAGTTAGCTAAAAAAGGGGTAGGCGAAACCCAGCTAATAAAAATGAGTGGACATTCCAGTATCAGTTCTATTAAATCTTATGTACAACTTGATAACATGCACCACGAACAACTGGTATTAAAGCTCCGAGGAGAAGAGGATAATGTTGAAGGAGAAGAGGATAATGTGGAAGTAGAACATAACGAAGATAGTGATGCTAGTAATGGTCATCCAATTAAAGAATTACTTAGTCCCTCAACTGCAATGTCTCGAACTCGAGAAAACAAACAAATTATATACAATAATTGTGTGTTTCATTGTAATTTATTTAAAAATTAAATTTGATTAAGCATTTTTCTTTCACTTTACTGTATTAGCACGTGATTTCCAGAAATCACGCACCTTAGTGATTTCCGTAAATCACCACTAGTGGTTCTTGGAAATCACCACGGCTACAGGGATTTCTAAAAAATCAAGGTTTGATTGGTGGAGAAGTCAAAAATGCTCAAATCTGATTGGTGTGAATGTATAAAATGCGATTTTCCGTAAAATAAGATCTCCAAGGCGCTAGAGTCGCGAGGAACGCTTTAACGCAAGATCTGGCAACACTGGCCTATAGCTTGATAGCCTACAAATCCCCACCACTCCGAGCTGTCTGCGACGCTTAATCTTGGTTTGGTAGCCGACCGCGATGGAGCTTCCACTCGCCGCTACCGCCAGATGTGAGTTACGTTCTGTGATTCGTTTTTTGCGTGCTAAGGACACTACACCTATAGAAATTTATCAACAGTTATGTGAAGTGTATGGACATCAAACACGTGCGAAAATGGTGTAGAGGGTTTAAAAGCAGAGGTACAGACGTCCATTATGAACAGCGTGTCGGACGGCCATCGGTTTCGGACAAAATGATTGCAAAAGTGGAGAGACTAATGCTTGAAGATCGACGGGTGACGATTCAGGAACTGTTCAATTTGATCCCTGATGTCAGTAAGACTACGATTGACAAGATTTTGGTAGAACATTTGCATTATCACAAGGTGTGTGCAAGGTGGGCCCCAGAATGCGTATTTATCACTCACTCTACTGCAATTGCTGCTCGTAGGATTGTACAGTGGTAATGACTGTTTTCCATGTCGGGGCGCTCTAGATGCGGGGGCTGGTCGGTCTTGATTGAAATTCAAGGTCATTATGTTTTCCACTTTAGAATTTCTACGGCAATTTATAAATATTTAAATAGTAATCTTTCAAAAAAGGAAAACAATACCTAATGCACTTACAACTAATTTCCGCCGAATCTGTTATCTACTTACCCAATTGGCAAATCAGTATTGAAATATTATTGTTTCAAAATTATTAATTATATTAATAATATTACAATTCTTGCCGGGGAACCATTACTTACCAAGGTAGCCTTACTTTTTTCCTAAATTACCCAACGAAATCAATTAATGAAACATACATGTACTCTACCTTCTATTTTATTTACAAATAAGGCAATCATTCATGTATTAAAAGTGTCGACATAATTAAGAATCGCTTTTTCAGTTAATAACCAATTGTCAATAGATATTTGAGAAACTATTTCGAAGATATGCTTACAGAAAAAAGGAAGAAATTTCTGCAAATACAAAAATTGAAAAGGCAGTACAAGTAGAAGGAGAAAGGGTAGAAATAGATGAGAATACACTGAATTCAGCTATACGTAGGATTAAAACCTGGAGATCACCTGCACCTGGAGGAATTCCCTCAGAATTAATAAAATATGGAAGCAACCAGCTCCTTACCATACTTAAAAGCCTTCCTGAAACATGTCTAAATGAAGAAAGAATCCCATTCGAATGGAAAGCAAGCTGGGTCACATCTATCCACAAGAAGGGTCCCAGAAATCAGTGTGAAAACTACCGATGACTTTCAGTCAACAGTACAGCTAGTACTATATGGCCTAATCTTAAAAGAGTTAATAACTAAGGACTACCAGTTGTACCAGACTGAAGAAGAAGCAGGGTTCCGAGCAGGCCGGTCAACGATAGATAATCTATTTTGCCTGACACAACTAATAGCTACAAAGTAACGAAAGGGCTGCGACAGGGCTACTGTATGTCCCCAATCCTATTTAGCGTATACCGAGATGCGGCACTAAATCAGTGGAGAATGATGTGCGGAGAAATGGGCATTCCAATTAGCGATAGAATCCTTTTCACACTACACTACGCAGACGACCCAGTGGCAATCGCTCACGATTACTACGAGATCGACTATATGGTCAGCAAATTATACGAGGAAAACTCGCGCTGCAGACTGACAATCAATTTCAAAAAAACTGAATATATGTGCATAGGTGGCCCGACTCAAGACATACAGATGGAGGACGGCAAACAGATAAGTAGCTGTAATAACTACGTATGCTTAGGAGCTAAGATTGAAGAAAATGGGAAAACTGAAGAAATTATCACTAGCAGAATAAATAGCGTTCCAAATATAACTGACGCCTTAAATTCGGTCCTCTGGCAGAAAAATATAACAACAAAAACAAAAAATGCATATATATGAAGCAGTCATGAAGAGCACACTCACATACGGCTGCGAGGTTTGGCAGATTAACAGGAACATGGTCAAACCTTTGTCGACTGAAATGGATTTCCTTAGAAGATCGGCAAGGAAATCCAGAACCGAGCATGTAAGAAATTAGGAGATTCGACCTATTGTTAATACCGAAAAAAGAGTAATAGAAGAAATTCGGTCGAAACAACTAGTATGGTATGGACATATTAATCGGATGGAGGACGACACACTACGAAGATAATAATGGAATGGGTACCGAGCGAAAGGACAAGAAGAGGACGCCCTAGAACAACATGGATACAGGGTATAACCAAGTCAATGTCGGAAAGAAACCTGCAGGAAGGAGATTAGGTGGACAGGAGACCTTGGCAACTGGGAACGGGAAGGCGACCACACTCGCTGTGAAACCGGACATACATATATATGTATATATATATATATATATATACACAATAGATATCAGTTAAATATCTCTCTGAATGCAGACAGGAATCTACTTAACTGCGCTTGTTTAAAAGATTGCTTATTTTATTCATAATGCGACTCTCTTCAATGTGTGAGAGTTGGCTGCGGAATTTATGCTATAATTGGACAGGAAAGTCAGTTAACTGTTCTACTGAGATATTTGATGACAGTAAGATAACAAACTTGTTCGCCATTTTCTGGTTTAGTACACTACTTGAAACAAAATATATAGTTCAGCTGTAGCAAACTGCCAAGAAAACAGTAGCTGTAATGAAAACTAGAGAAGCAACATTTTCATAGAGTTGTCCAAACTACCGAGAACATATTTTTGTTGAAAAAGTTTTAGCAAAATCATTTTCCAGTAGCATATTGCAGTTACTGGCAGTATTATACTTAGAATGTTCCCACGAATAATCAATGTTAAGGAAAGCTCACAGACCTATAATAAAATTTTTGCCTATACATTCAGCGTTGTTACTTTCAAATATTCAATTTGACCAGCGCGCGTGCTACAGTTGGCTAAAGTAGTAATTTATTCTTCAATTAACTGTGCTAATACGTACGAAAATTGTTTTTCTTGCTGGCTTACCGGAATAATAGTTTACACTGAAAGATTTAGTTTAACTAAATGGAATAGGAGTTCCGCCAGTGCACCTTATCTAAATCGCCTTACCGCGACCAGACGGAAATTAAGTATGACGTTTAAATAAACAAAGTGGTTTTTTAGTTAAAGGGTAACAACCTTCCCATAAATTTACAACAAAGAAACTTCTGTCTACAGGGGTTTACTAACCAAAATCTAACCAAAATGAATAAATCAAACAGCACTCCGAACAATCCACAACAATCTGTACATTCCAATGCAGATAACCTCCCGACAAAATCCTTCGCCAATATAACATCTGACCAACAAATAAACTTTCCGAAAAAAGAACAAGCTATCATCATCAATGGACTAGAAGGGGTAAACCTCAAGGAATATATAAAAACGATTGGCAATATTGTAGGTCGCATAAACATAATCTTCGCCTCCAAAATGTCAATTAACAGAATATGCATTTACTTAAGGGCCAAAAAACTAGTCGACCATCTCACTAGTAAATATAAATTTATAACGATTATAGGGCTCCAAACCACTTTACGTCCACTAATACCTCCAGCTCAAAGAGTCGTAATATCGAATGTATGCCCATTTATACCTCACGAATACATAAAAATTGCCCTACAAAATATCGGAATCAAAACCTTATCAACAGTATCCTTCCTAAAAGCAGGGTTCAACGAAAAAGAATACAGCCACTACTAAGCTTTAGACGACAAATCTATATCGAACCACTATCCGAAACACGGCTTCCCGAATCACTAATTATTAAATTTCAGGACACAGAATATAGAATATTCCTATCTACAATCACAATATGTTTCACATGTCGCCCACCAGGACACAAAGCAGAGCAATGCCCAAATCAAAATTCTCCACCAAACTTCACTATACTTCCTTTAACGCAAAACAAACGTACCCTATCCCAAATTACAATAACATCCTCAAATGATTCCCCCTACATTCAACAAACTACCACTCAAGAGAATATACTCAATATGTCTACCCCCACACCAACATCCCATACCCAAACTGAAACGCTTCAGGAAACACTTCCCTAATTAAAAAACCCCGAATCAAGAAAAGCACCGACAAAGAATCAGACGAAGAAAATCTAACTATACAAGAACACCTATCCCCATCCAAAAACTATTAGAGGAACCATCAAATAGTTACCCCTTAAACTATACCAATTTTAAGGATTTCATAGAGAAACTTGAGGCTCATCTGATCCCCTATCAATATCGAGAAAATATACAGAAAATACTCCTAACCTAGTTAATATGATGCAAGATTTATACCTTAGCCTAGAAGCACGAGCTATAAAAGCTAGATTTACAAGACTGATGAAAAAAATGCAGCAACAGCTACTACTCAAGCACCTCTCCACAGACAACGAAGCCCTCTATTAATATGTGAAGCCATCCAACGAGTTATTACTAATCTCCAGTACACTATATTCAATATGCACAACATAATTCATTTTAACTGTAACGGGTTCTATACCCATCTAGAAAATATACAAATGCTACTAATGAACCACCAACCTCAAGTACTATGGCTTCAAGAAACCCACCTGAAAATCGAAAATGAACCCTACCTAAAAGGATATATCTCCTTTAACAAAAATGGACTAAGGGATCATGCAAGCGGAGGTGTTAGTACGTTTATCAAAGAAAACATATACACAAAAGTAACAAACTTACATACTGACCTGGAAGCCATCGCAATAAAAATTCATTCACAATATAAACTCTCAATATATAACGTATACATTCCCCCAAATTATTAACTCTCTCTAACTGAATTAGAAGATCTCATAAAACAATTGCATCCACCATTCCTAATAGTCGGAGACTTTAACGCCCACAGCACAATGTGGGGATGTAAAAAAAATAATAACAAGGGGAAAATTATAGAAAAAGCCCTAGACCAATATAACATATCTATACTGAATACAGGATCAACGACCCCTTCAGCTCTAAAACAAATAGTTTTTCATCAACTGACCTATCTTTCTGCGATCCTAAGCTAGCCCCTAAACTAATGTGGACAGTCATTACAGATCATTATGTCAGCGACCATTTTCCAGTGTCCATAACTATCCAACAGAAACCTTCTGTAGAACCTATACCAATACAGAAATAGAAAATCGCCAGCGCCAAATAGGACGTTTTCAGACAGGAACTAACCAAAGACCCATATGTTTTCTATGCTACCAAAAACATAGACACCAATATATACGAACTCAACACTGAAATCATTCAAGCTGCTACAAAATCCATCCCAATATTAAACGTTACCATCAAAAAATACAGTGTCCCTTGGTGAAGCGATCAATGCAAACATGCCATACGGGAAAAAAATAAAACCTTTAACAAATTCATAAGACATAGAACCACAGAAAATTTTACCCTCTATAAAAAAATGAGAGCTTCTGCAAGATGAACCCCCAAAATAAGCAAAAAAGAATCATGGACAACCTGTGTCAAAACCATAAACTCAAACATGACTACCTAATAAATGCCGCCAAAAGTTAAAAAAATGAACGGCTCGGCCTCACCATTCAACATAACCGGTATCAAAACTATCAACTCGACCTACACTTCACCTGAAGACAGCTAATATATTAGCAACCCAATTCAGAAAAAGTTCCAGCTCCAAGAATTACGATCCCGAATTTCAAACCCCAAAACAGGAAACGGAAAAAACCATAATCACCATCCCAGGAACTGTCGACGAACCCTACAACCAAATCATCTCCCAACAGAAATTCAAATATGCACTAACACAAACGAGAGAATCAAGCCCAGGTTTGGACAACATCCACCGTTCAATGATCGACAATTCAACAGACAAATTAAAAGAAGAACTAATGAGACTGTTTAACTTCATATGGATGCAGGGCACATTCCCAGAACTTTGGAGAAAATCTGTCATTATCACCATCTTAAAACCTCAAAAACCGAAAAATAAAGCAGAGAACTATCGCCCTATATCTCTGACTTCAGTCCTATGCAAAATACTAGAACGTTTAATTAACAACATACTAACCAATGGCCTTGAAGAATCCAACTTAATCAATAAACACCAACATGGATTTAGAAAGAACCATTCCACAATAGACTGCTTAAGTCAACTAGAAACAGATGTCAAAAACAGACTTATAAAAAAGGAACAACTAATAGCTATCTTTTTTGACATTAAGGAAGCCTATGACACCATATGGAAATACAAAATAATCCTAACTCTTGCCAAATGGGGATTTAGGGGTCAAATCCCCCAATTTATCCAAAATTTTCTAAAAGACAGAACTTTCAGTGTCCGTATTGGCAACATCTTATCAAAGGAACAAACTCAAGAAAATGGAATATCCCAAAGCTCGGTAATCAGACTCACCCTCTTCTTAATCGCAATCAATGACATCCTAGATACCTTACCTAAAAGCATTCAATCATCGCTATTTGCCGACGACCTCGTAATCTACGTCTTCCATAATAATCCCAACGTCTCAAAACAGCTCTTACAACTAGCCTTGGAAAAACTTCAACAATGGAGCAAAGAAAACGGTCTTCACTTTTCAACAGAAATAACAAAATGTATTAACTTCACAAGAAAACATAAACCCGACACACCCACCCTAAAATTGGACAACATTGCTCTCAAATATGAAAAAGAAATCAGATGCCTAGGTATTATACTGGACAGAAGAATGACATGGATTCTACAAATCAAGAAATTAATAGACAAATGCAGAGCATCACTTAATGTTATCAAAACCATATCTCACCAAGATTGGGGAACTAACACACAGACACTATTGACCATAACCAATGCCCTCATCAGATCCAAAATTGAATACTGCTTGTGCATTTATGGTTCCAGCAACAGGAACCTAATATCATCATTGTATGCCATATACCATCACGGCCTTCGATTAGCTACAGGTGCAAATCGAACAAGTCCAATCACAAACCTTTATTCATTAACTGGACAACTTCCCTTAAAATACAGACATTCAACTCAACTAATAGCTTACACCATTCAAATCGCCGGCAATCCAAACCACCCCCAGTACAACTCCATAAACCAACCCTTATTCCAAAATTTATATTCCCGATCTCAAAGAATATCACCTCCCTTCAACGTTCGAGCCCGTCAGCAACTCTCCGAATACCAGATGGCACTACCAATTACAACAGTCCCCAAAGCCCCTCCTCCCTGGACCACCAACCCCCTAAACATCAACGTCGAACTAACAAGATTCTGCAAATCTACTACCACCCCAAGCATACACAAAACCCACTTTCATGAAATACTTTCTAGCACTAAAACCAAAGAAATCTTTACTGATGGCTCAAAATTCAACAACTCGTCGTGTCGTATACGCATTATTATCCAACCAAGTGAACAAGAAATTCAAATTACACGACATGACAACTGTCTACAGTGCAGAACTGTACGCAATAAAAGAAGCCTTGATATACATCCTAAGTTGCAAGGAGAATAAGTTCACCATCATTACAGATCCTCTCAGTGCCCTTCAAGGCTTACAAAACATTTATTCAACAAATGAGTACATCAAAGAAATTCAGAACATAACACGTCATATAGAATCAGAAAATAAACATGTACAATACCTATGGATCCCATCACACACGGAAATATATGGAAACGAATCAGCGGACAAATATGCGAAGGAAGCCACCCAAATCGAAACTTACAGTACAGAACTCGCTACAAGGTCAGACTTAAAAACCTACGTAAAACAATACATAACCACCAAATGGCACAACGAATGGATAAACATAGCATAAAGAAAGACATACTTCAGACCTCCAATCCCCCTCAAATGGATGGACAACAAGGACCTTAACAGAAAAGAAGAGATTGTGCCAAACCGCCTTAAAATCGGTCACACAAAACTTACTCACGATTACCTGCTTCAACGAACAGTCCAACCCACCTGTGATGTATGTGAAGAAATCCTTACAGTGAAACATATTGTGTGCCAGTGCCCCAAGTTTACAGTAGCCTGAACCAAACACGCTATTGAAGACTCTCTTCAAACAGCATTACTTAAAATAGCAGACTTAATTAACTACCTTAGAG
>JABXWE010000974.1:0-56787 GCA_014611495.1 Limonius californicus
AACACAGAGTTTGCCGATATGAACAAGGCAAATTTTTGCCGATATGAACAACATTTGCTTTTGGCCGATATGATCATTGGCCGATGTGAACTAGACCCCTTATAGGCCGCGGTGCATGAGACAAAAGTCCAACCCGAAAGAGAAAAAAATAGGGAAGGCGATATATGGGTCCAAATCCGCAACTTAGTTTTCGTTTGGCACTATTTTACGCTTGCAAAAAAGGAAAAAATGTATGACATTACAGAATGCGCAGGGTGTCAGAAGGACAGTTTGAAACATTTACTACCCGACACTCAACACGTTCAGTACCGTATTGCCTTAAGTAAACAATATGGACAGACCATTCTTCCCCCCCCGAACCTAAACGCTCCCAGACCATGGAAAATTTGTTGAATAGTCTATACAGAAACCAAGACGCTTCTCAAAATGCACGACGTAGCAATAACATATCCAATAAATGATTCCTTTTCGACAGGCAAGGCTGTAGAATTCCATGTAATGAAATTATATGTATAGTGTAGTTTTACGATAGTACATGGTGAAATGTTAAAATGATCGTGACATTAACAAAATGCTTCAGATAATTAAATGTTTATTTGAATCAATACACATATATCATTTAAATGAAAACCACACAACATTTATTTTAAAATATTTATATTATTGCCCTTCAACATTCCGTTCCAACATTTTCTTAGATTTTCCCCTTTGACAATACAGGGCAGTTCAAACATCTCAGCACAACTCAAACTTCATTAGAATCTTGCTTATTTAAAAAGGTAGAAGGTAGGCGCAAATTTAGGGCCTTTATAGAAAATTACTCGTAAGGCCACCTCTAAAAGACATTTTATTAGCACCATCCATTGAAAATTACATTTAATTAATTAGAAAAATGTAGTTCTTTTTATTAATTTTATAGTTATTGAGGATTCCTAATTAGCTATACATGCTGCTTCAAATTTGAGCATCATCATTAGAATATCCCGTACTTAAAAATATTCAACATTGATTTCAATTTGATAGTTCTCTAGAAAATACATTATATCTTCATCTTCATCAACTTAGGAGTTATATACAAATAATTTCAAAAATCAATTTTGGTTTTTCATTTCAGGTCTATTTCAAACAATAACAAGAAGTATACGCATTTTAGAAATCATTTTGTATTTTCTAAGTCAGATTAAGTTAAATAATGGTTTAAAAAATATTTTGCGTTGTGTAATTTCCCCCAGCAGCTTAAATTAAACTTTCATGTTATTGGAGCCTTTGAACACACAAGGTAGTTCAAACATTTCATCGCAACTCAAACTCCATAGACCAATATTGTAGTTTTTTATATAGAAATCTCAATTTACCCTACATGGACTTTTTTTTTCCATTCATTCGTACTACCGTTCCGTTCCGTATTTTAGACACAAAATTACTAATAGGATATAGTATTGGCTCTACATAAAAACACCAGTTTATACAGGGTAAACAAAAAATAGTGTACTAACATAAAAATCTGTCCGTTAAAGAAACATTATAGTTTCCAGTTAGATATTAACGTTACTCCTATAAATTCTAAACTCAACTTGACAGGCAGATGTAAAATTATGTCACACATTAAGCACTGTACTATAAGAAACATTCTCATGCAAAAAGTAACCGCTACTAAGTGATATGTTTCAGTGGAGGTTTATTAAAGAATAGTAAAATAATAGAGTTACTACTTTATAGCAAATAAAAATAAAAATCTATACCGCTTCATAACAACAACACTTTTTCTTTAAAAAATAAAATTTAAATAAAGGTTGTGTAGAGATATCTGTTTAATTTAGTATATAGGGTTTATTCGGATTACTTAACAAAACCCCAAAATGTTGGTCTGAGAAGTAATGGAACAACGTTGTATGTACCCAATTCTTTTACAAAATATTCTATAAACATTCCTTGTAAATAAGAACATTACTGAACTGAAATAATATTTAAAAAATATCAAAATTTAATTTGATACTGTACAGGATGTGCCAAAAAAGACGACAAAACTCCTAACACTCAAAGAAATCTTTTTAGATTGCCGAAACATATTACACCTATCTTTTAAAAATCCATTTCAGCTTGAAGAGTGAAGAGTAAATATGCAATTACCTGTATCATACAGAACCGTTTTCTTACACAATTGGACGAGAAATAATTCCATAAATGTCTATAACAGCTATTTCCACAGAGAAATGTATAAATTGTAACTCCAGCTTGTAATCTCCGTTTGGGATAAATGGAGGAAATTTACTCTGATCTGGCCGCCAGTTACACACGTGATATTTTCCCTAAAATCAACCCAATACCTTAATGAAGTTATTATTTGCAAAACACGAAACCATTTATTAGACGATTAAACTCTATTCACTACTGAAAGTAATTTAAAGACGATAAAAACATTACATGAAAATTATTTGATTATTTCCATAGAAGACGTGATAGGTAAATTCGAAAACATACATACCTTCATTACTGGACAACCAGTGAAATTGCCACAATGCATTAATCCACTTAAACCAATAGTATTCGCAGCTAAAGCTTTACACGCATCGACAGCAAAATGTATTGGAAACGTGCGATACTCGTTACTCATAAACTTGTATGCCTGCACTATAACCTGTAACGTATCAACACAAATGATAATTGCAGAACGCTAAAATTTAAACTAACCGCTATATCATGCCGTAGATCACGTTTCAGAATACCTGTTATATTTAAGACTGCAGTAGTTCGATTATACTTATAAGTTTTCAGCGACGCATCCTTGATATAGCTTTTATTGTATCTAACCAATTCTCCTCTTTCGAATTTGAGTTGATAATCATTTTGCTGAAACTACACAAACGTTATTGAATTATACAGGGTGTGTAAAAAAAAACTATCGTGCAATCTTCACGTAGCGTAGACGAAATATGATAAAAGATCGTATAACGAAAAAGCTCACAGACGCATATTGTATTCTATTATATTTGAAAGAGCGAGATCTCTAAGCACTGCATCCATCATTGGCTTGTTATACACCCTAACTAAGAATTTTGCCTATATGGTAATTCCAGTAGTGACTTTTAACGTGTCACACATCCGCAGTGGTACGGGACCTACCTACCTTCTTATCCGACAGAAGGCGCATTTTCAGATTTTTCCCAGCTATAAAAATCTCACCCACGTCGGCCGGATTTAACCCCACGATCCTTGGATGCAAAGCCAAATGCGCCAATCACTAGACCACCGAGGCCGGCTAGACGCATAGTTACTTCTCAGCATAACAATTTAAGAAATGGAAATTTAGCAACCTTGTATTTTAAAAATACAGATATCAACCAACCCATCTTGTATTAGACTATTTACAAGCAATGAAACAGCTAAATGTGCTTCGCCAAAAATGCCTTTTGTAGCTTAATATGGAGCATAAATCACAAATAATTACATAGTAATACAAATAATATGCAAAGGTAAATACATACAAAAAGGTTAAGTTCATCTTGTGGCTTATTAGACTACGAAAATGACCATCGGAAATCGGATCTCGATGAATGCCTAAGATGTACATGCGCGCATTCAAATAAGGTCGCCAAAAATGCATCGATACGGGAATGTAAACACCAAGAAAGGTCGGCGAATTCAAAAGGAACAATTAACAAGTAATTAGTGATACAATGACTAATGTTAGAGCAAATGTTCGAAGTGCCATTTCCTTCAATACAAGCAGCAACTCTTAGTGGAATGATTTTGAAGATTTTGTAACATCAGAGGTGTAATTTGCTGAATAACATTTCGAATTCTTCGTTCTAACTCTACAGTGGTTCCTGGTGGCGCGTGGTACACTATGTTTTTAATAAATCTCCATATATAACAATGCAAAACATTGAGATCTGGAGATCTTGGGGCTCATTTTACAGGACCACCACGACATATTCACTGCTGATGGTAATTATCATTTAACCTAAATCCTAGCCAATAACCAATTTCAGAAATTGAATTTTTGCATATAATCCCCAGGTAACAAAGATGGCACATTACAAAACCTGTAGGGATATTGGTTGTTGTATTTTAGAACTTGAAGATCTGTCTTATTGCTGTTAATGTTAAGTAATCTTGTAATTCCGCTAGTACTGCAACAAGGATATTCAGTGACAGCATTTAAAAATACTTGATCTACATCAGCGGTGCATAATGTTCGCGGTCGCCGTGTATCCTGCATCATTGGTATTGGTAAATACGTTTTTGAAAGATTGACGACGATTAGGGAATCTTCTGGAATACTCAGCAAGATACGTGTTAGTGTGTCCCTCACAAACTCCTAATACCATTTGCATATCTGCATATTCCGCAAACGTAAATTCCATACTGAATTACATAATTATTCAATAATAGGTACCAGTAAAATATTATGATGGCAGATTTATTATCTTTCATTACATCAAAGCACTCTAAAGCACGAAACCGTAATAAATCTGCAATATTGCCTTTTTTTTTATTAGCCCGCAGCATCCCATTGTTGATCTACTTTCCCATACTGATCAATCCTCGTGGGAGAGAGGCGCCGCGTTACGCAACCTTCGGGTCACCCATCCAAGTACTGACCGGAGACCACGCCGCCTTAACTCTCCTGATCGTACGTGAAGGGGCGACGAATGTGCGCAACCCGGGACTTAGTGCCATATGAATTTTTAATGAAGGTAAAAACATTTAAATGCGTGATATTATTTGAAATGATGAACACTAATCATTTTCTCCCTTTTTTGAGCGATCAGTGATAATAAAACCAAACTAAAGGAAGCATAACACGGGTCATGTGAAGATTACATCACAAACCTCAATCGATACGACAATTCAATATTGCGACCGGTTAAAGCAGTTAAACTACTACAAGCAAACCCACCAATTCGCAAGCAGGACCCCATACCCGAGCCATGAGCAAGACCAAATTACAGTAAAAATGTTGAAAGAACTCCTGTTGTAATGTTAATATATATTTCCAATGCCATTTTAAGGCTACAGTATTGGCCAAACCAACTAAAGATAGCAGAAATAATTATGATCCCCAAACCCGGCAAAAATGCAAATCATGTATCTTCGTATAGACCCGTCAGTTTATTACCAACCATCTACAAACTACAGGATAAACTACTGCTTAGTAGCTGGGGCCTCTGTTTTATTTACTATTTACAGCAGACCTACCTACTACACCTAATACCATAATCGGTACCTTCGCCGACGATACAGCAATCCTTGCAAGCCACGAAAATCCTGAAACTGCCACTTCTTACCTACAAGACCATCTGAACATAATACAAAACTGGATCAAAAAATGGAAAATTAAAATCAATGTAACAAAACCGACACAAGTCACTTTCACCCTGAGAAAAGGTCGATGCCCTTTAGTCACTATCAACGAAAAACTTAACTGGATAAAAAAGAGAAAGCAGATAGATCTGAGATTCGAGGAATTAAACTGGCTACTCGGAAGGAAATCTCATATACCACTCGAAGACAAAATTTTATTATATAAAGTAATAATAATACCCAAATGGACTTACGGCATTGGCACCGAGGTCATACAAGAAAGAAGCATCAAACGTAATGACAGACTCACAACACACAAAAATCCACTTACCGTCCACTGTTACATCCCCAAGGCAACAGAAGACTGTATCATTGGCCAAACGACATATGAAAAAACAAAAGGACACCTCACTGGAAGAGACCTCATCCTGACATAGAAGGATTTAAAAAAAGACAGCTTTTGAGGACTTTTTGCTAATAAGATTTTTGTCTTATTTTCGTGCAAGGAATAACACTACATGAAGATTGCACGATAGTTTTTGCACACCCTCTATAATATATTTTAATCACTCCATACATGCAACAAAATATTATATTTCGGGAAATCCCCATGTATTTTTAGAAGAGTATAAACCTGTATGAAAACAACTGGTGTAATGTTGATAAGTACTTTGTTTACTTTAATCCCTTGTTATACATGCTAGTTATTTACCTCTTGAGACTACTTATAAAAACCTGCACGTATTTAGGTTATTTTTTGGGGGTACCTACCAGTTGCATTAAACCATACACAGGCAAAGCAAACGCGAATCTTATATTATTAGCTTGTAGAAAACAGGGTGTGTGTGCTGATAAAACATTATTAATGTGTTATGAACGGCTGTAACTAATGAAATTTGGCTCAGTAATTATTGTTTTCTTAAATTTCCAGTGCGGTTTTCTAAAATATAGCGTAACGCTTCATTTTATTTAAATTGCATAGTATAATAAAATTGGTACTATTTCTAACAATGAAGGTAGTTTTATTTCCCAGATTTTCAATAGAATAGAAATGACACGTACCTACACCGCACTTAAAGATGTGGTAAAATAGTAGTTATTAAATTGCAGTTTCTAAAAACTTTCACAAATGTTGCTTCTGTATAGGAATCTTTAATAATTGCCTGAAAAACCACTGCAAACTAAACACGGTTTTACAGCGAAAGAGTTTTGGTAATTACAGATGATTAAGCCCCAAATCCAAGTAAATACGATAAACCCCTCTTAAGTGCATTGCGTCTATTCTTTCCATACAACCTATACACTTTAGTATTTTATTTTCCATATTAACACCAGTTTTATTTTCAGTGAAATAAAATTCCTTGCGTTATTTTGTTGTGTGAAAAGTAGAATTTTGAAAATAAGGGAAAGTATTACAAAGCGAATATTACTCACATTAATGTTTAACTCGTTTGCTGTACATTCGCTAATAAGCATCCCTAAACACGAAAACAATACGGTCTTAAAAATCAAATTCATTGCTTATAGATTTTAGAATTTACATCACCATCCAAACTGTATAACACGAGTACAAAAACTAAGATTATTACCACGATGATGTATGATATTTGTATATTATTTTATTCATATATTATACGTCATGCCAACATTCAGCTATTATGTGATGCATATTTTAATATTTTGTGTATGACGTTAATTGTACATCTCCTGCAGATAGGCAGGTATATGACGTAAAGCCATTAGCGCCATTACTTGATGATGGCCGTGAAAACAGTAGTGACAACATGATTATACGTTTAAAAGAACATAAAATTAAAACATTTTTATAGATAGAACGGTTGCTGGTATTTCAGACTCAAGACCAGTTTCAAACCATTAAGTTGTAGAATCTCCTATTAGATCAGGACCGCATTTACCACTAGGCAAAATAGACACACAGAATAGGTATATGTCATTATTACTGCTTGAAATAAATAAATCCACTGGCTTTGATTTCTAAATTTAAGTAAAAATACACAGGGTGTCCCACAACGTGAGGTCACCTACCTAAGAAGTCGAAACGAAAGAGTGGTCATTTTCTCTAAATCGCTTATTCAAGAAGTTATCGCCTGTTTTAGTTAAATACTGAAGCAGCCGAAACAATAAATGATATTTAGTGGTACTTGATACGAATTATCTACGTTATAACGTTACTATGGAAATGATATTATTTACTTGTTTGTCAACAGTAAAGCACCTTAGAGTTGATTTCTCTGCTCGCGCTTATTAACAGTGCTGATAATGTTTTACAACGCCGATACCCATTACATGTATGGTTTCTGTGATAGAAACTCAGTCGCAGCTGCTCGAGAATATGGGTGGAGATTTCCAAATCGGCGACTACCAGACTGACGAGTGCACAACCACCTACGTCAACATTTCCCGATACCGTCGACTGAGCGTCCAATACAGCAAGTTCTAGATAACGCGGACAACATACAGCGAGAAATTGATAATAATCCCAGCACCTCTGTTCGTCGTGTATCTGCATAGGTTAATGCGAGTTTGGAGAACATTAAAACGTCATCGTTTATATCCATTTCATAACCAGCCTGTTCAAGCCCTCTTACCTAAAGATTTCGCTAGTCGTATGGAATTTTGCCGCTGAATGGTTCAAAATCGAAACCTACATAAATGAGTTAATAAACAGACAGAGAATCCACACGAAATCACAGTGTCAAATTATCAGCATACGTTTTCAGTGAATATCTGTTATGGAATTATTGATAACATGCTCATTGGTCCATTCGTTTTTGAGAACCATTTAATCGCCGACAGATGTTTACATTTTCTAGTTGCTACGCATATTAACTAAATGTTTTAAGTTATTATGCTTATACACTATTCACGATTGATTTGCCATCCAGCAGGCTGTGTTTTTTTTTTTCTTATCTTGCATTTCTGAAATATTATTTGACTGATTTCTAGCAATGTCAAAATGAAATTGCCCTGTTCCCAGCTCTAGAGTCCCCTACTTTTCTAAAATAATCTAATAAGTTTAGAATTAATAAAACACATAATATATTATACCTACTTAATTGTCAGAATGGCGAAAGTTATTAACAAAGTTACTAAACTGCAAATTGTGAAAGCTTTCAACCTTTTAAAAGAGATAGGCTAGACCTCACACGATTTACGATTATAAATCGATTAATTGATATATTTGGGGTAGGCATGTATTATTTCTTAAATATGCAATTGCAAATTACTTATAATTTTAGGCGTCTGGGCATTCTATAAGGGACATTTTATCACAAGGACAAGACGTTTTGAAATCTTCCATTTGTAGTATACGCGCTAAGACGGACGTTTTCTTAAATTGCACGTTTAGAAAAGATTTGCAACGACAAATTTGGCAGTATCATCTGAAGAATGAACATTTTACTCTCGACAAACTCTTGGCTGACTCTCGCGAAAATTTGGAATACAAGGTGGGCAGGACTACTTTATTCAAAATATTAAATCAATGCGTTACAAACACATAATGGTGAATGGACGCAAAATTTTATGTGAACAAAAACACGGCGTTGCATCCAAAATTAAATTTTTGAGACAATTTCTCCAATATCAAAATTCTAGTGAAAATGTAACATTCGTGCACCTAGACGAAACGTGGATCTACCAAAATGGATCCGCGAGTCGTCAATGGGTACACGAAACCGATCTTAAAAGCATTGTGAAAAACTTATTTCGGAAGACTGGACAAAGCATATGGGAAATCTATCGTTTGAAAATATTCCTACTTTCATTATATCAATTGCGAAATCTGATTCAGAATCGGAGGGTGCCGATGATTCAGATACTTCTAGTGATAGCATGAAGGTGGAATAGGGTAGGGGATATTCTTTTGACATCTAAATTGTGAATGAGTGTTTTACAGTTTTTATCTCGCCCGAGAAAAACACTGACCTCAGTGGAATACGAACTTGGGTCTCTTAGCACCAAAGACAAACAGTCAACCACTGGACTACCATAATATCAATTTGAAACATGAGCGGCATGGCTGTTAATTCTTCTTAATTTGCTACAAGACCTAAATATAGGACAACAAAGAATGGCGTGGAATATGCTCTGTATACATACGATTTGAGTTCAGAATTCTCGTGTAAAAAGAACAGCAATATGTATTTGGTATGTGTTACGGCAACATTTAAATTATAGTTATTGTTTTATTTATAATGAAATCATTATTATATATAAGTATTATAAACCAATATTGAGCAGCAATAGGCGACGTTAAATGAACAAACAAGCTCTACTGGCAACATAGCCTGCTCTCAAAAAACATAACCTCCATCAAGAAAAACTAGCATAACCCAACTTAATTAATTGACAAATTTCAATGATACCACACATTCCCCCAGATTTCCACAGCCTGTTGGATGGCAAATCAATCGTGGATAGATTATAAGCGTAAATATCTATTGAGGGAAGTGAAGTACATACGAATGTCAGTGTCAAATTCCGTGTATGACATGATGACAGAATTGGCAAAAAATAGGAAATAGTAAAAAGTGAGACAACTTATCTGTATGAATATCCAGCAATGGTCGCTTGAGCAGTCCCACACAACGGCTGGTAAACACTGAAGGCGATGGCGGAGTCACCAAAGTGACTGCGGTTGTTTGGGAAATTGCTCTACATATATCGAAATATTATCAAATCTGGAATAAAATGCACAATAATATACAGAAAATGGCAAGGAATTGCATAAATCAACTGCGAAACATCAACATGTGATGCCCAAATATGTGACGAGAATGGCGAGAATACCGACGAAGATATCTCTGATGAACTAGACATGTTTAGCAACGACATACCAATTAGTCTCAAACGAAAGGTATGTGACCAATGTGTTCTCCGAGTCCAGATGTATGAGGCGGAAACATTTACCATGCTAGGCATCAAAATGAGATACCGCATAAGAAATATAGACATCCGATAAAGTGTGCGACATAATTCATCGAATCACCAATCTAAAGTGGAAACGGACAGGGCATGTTGCGACACTCAGTGACGAAAGATGGACCAAGAGGATCATCGAGTGGAGACCCCGCCAAAATAAAGAATAGAGCGAGATCCTCTTCCTGCCGGAAATTGGATGGGTTGCACAAGACCGCAAAGAACGGAAACGATTAGGGGAGGTATATGTCCAGCAGTGGAGTTTGGTGGCTGGGTGATGATGATGATGACAACAAATATATGTATGCTCAGTTTCATATGAAATGCACAATCCATTAAAAATAAAATAAATAATCCTTTAACTACACATCACAAGCCTGTTATGCTTGCTTGGTGTCAAGAGCGGCAGCATTGGAATTAGCAATGGAACGACATTGTCTTCAGTGACGAATCAAGATTTTGTTTGTGGGCAAATGACGGCAATAGGAAGGTACGTCGATATCGAGGAGAAAGGCGAAATCTAGATTTTGTTGAAAGACGCCATACAGCTTTAACACCTGGAGTTATGGTTAGGGGTGCGATTTGTTTCGGTAGAAGATCACCTCTTGTGTTCGTCCCAGGCACTTTAAATTCTCATCGCTATATTCATAACGTCCTGGAACCGGTGTTAGTACCATTCATGCAGACGTTGCCAAAAGGTATTTTCCAACAGGATAACGCACGTCCGCACACTGCAAACATTACCAGAACGTACCTCCAACAAACACAGTTGCAAATGTTGCCCTGGCCTGCACGATCACCGGACTTATCGCTGATCGAACATCTTTGGGACATGATGGGCCGGCGACTAAGATTATTGCCAAGAACTCCTAACAACTTAGACGAGCTGATAATAATTTATAGAAATATGCGCGTTATGCAATGGACATGTAGAATTCCGCTTTGTAGAAGCTCAGGGACTGAGTAACGAATAGTTTGAGACTGGTGGAAGACATAGCGCAGAAGTGCTGCTGCTGCTAACAGTATTGTTCTAAAAGTAAACTTAGAAAAGTTGATTACATGACTGAAATAATATTATTCGTCAATATTTCACAAAAACGTGTTACTGAAACTGATTAAAATAATATTTAATGCCATATACCCACGTGCGTTTCCATAGTTCCTGCTATCACACCATAGACATGTGGCCTTGCTAAGTTTGCTTCGATATTGAAAAGTTGATTTGTTCAATTTATGTAAGCCGTTTATAACCACAAAAGAAGGTTGTAGTAAGGTTTGCTGAGAGCAAACACATTCTTTTTGTTCTGTATCCTAATATTATACAAATAAATCGTTATTAAATTAGTGTATTGGATTAGACATTTTACTTCCAATGTCATGCATTCGTAATGTGTCCTTTTCTTATGTTTACTTATGTAATATTGATTGAGAGTTCACTTTTATCACTTTTTGCTTAAACTTATGAGTGGTGATAGGGCATTGTAAATTTAAATCTCTAAATATACAGGGTCTATTAAAACGTGCGGCTAATAAATACACCACGCAATGATACGTTGAAAAACAAGCAAATAATTCTAACACCAATTGGTGTTAGACGAAGAGTCTTTAAACTATAAGCACTTAAAGGTTTTTTAATTTGGCAAAGCTGTACAATTTAAAGCTAAGAGACATGCATTTAGTTACCCTTGATCGTATATGTTTGTGAATCTGCAATTAAATCAAGTATGTGTTCATGTTTTTCATGGATATCCTCTAAAATTATTGAAATAATTTACAACTCAAGATTGAATACGTTTTATTTAAATTTAACTCCTTTTTTGGTTACAATAGCTGTTCAAAATGAGCACCTGCAACTTCTAAACATTTGGTACACCGAGTACCTAATAATGTTTGGTATTAGATTTTGCAGCATGTTACGATTTTTTATTTCTCTAACTGCATTATTTATCCGTTCAATAAGTTGTTCTTCGGTTTCAATTTCTACTTCATAAACAAGAGCTTTTAAAATGCCCCAGAAAAAAAAATCTAGAACATTTAGGTCGGGACTTCTTGCGGGTCGTGATATCGAAGCATTGCGCCCGATCTATCGCTCTGGAAAGTTTTGATTTAACCAATCCCTAGTTTAAAGCCCCCAGTCGGCTGGAGCTCCATCTAACTGAGGCCACATGTCTCTCCTGAGAAGTAACGGTACTTCCTCCAATAATCCCGGAAATCGTTGTTAATAGACAACATTTTCGGCGTTTAATCGACGAGGCAAAATGTGTGGCCCTATTAGTCTATTTCCGATAATTCCAGCCCATATATTGACGCTGAATCTAAGCTGGTGATTAGTTTCATGCATGACATGAGGGTTTTCATCGGCCCAGTGGTGCATATTGTGCATATTAAACATTCCGTTACGGGTAAATGTGGCTTCATCCGTCCATAAAATGTTTTCAATGAAAGCCGGGTTGACTACTTATTGCCGTAATAACCATCTGCAAAACTCTATCGGTCGCTGATAATCTTCCGGAAACAATCCATGGACTCGCTGGAAGTGGAACGGATGTAAGAGATTTTCTCTTAACACTAATGTACAGCGGTATGGCTAATATCAAGTCTTCGAGCTACAGAACGGGTACTTTGTCGAGGTTCGTCTTCAAATACCTGTAAGATGTTCTCTTCTATTTCGGGTTGTAATACATGTCGTGGTCTTCCACCAACTCCCTGTACAGGTTCCATTCTTTCTGTTTCTCTTAAGCGCTGATCTAGTCTTTGAATAACATGAGCATTAGGATGTCTCCTGTGTAGGTACATGACGTTCGGCATATAAATTTGAAGCTCGATGAAAATTACCGCCACATTCGCCTAATATCAAATACATATCTGTGTACTCAGGAAAACTGTATGCCATGATTTTTCTCAAAACCAAAGACACAAAACCGTCAGTCATACATCCAGCTATCAATTTTTTATTATTACATTTTAAAAATCAACCCAGCCTATAATGGATAGTTGCAACGTCTTCCAAAACTATAAATCGCGAAGATTTTGCATTCTTAAATATTAATTTATTTATTTATCGTATGCCATTACATCACATTATGCAGGTATACAAGATTAAATGTACAGAATCATAGTTAATTAGTATAATAAGAAAATAAAACAAACAAACAATAAGTAACTACAAACAAATATTACAAACAAACATCTAAATTTCGGATGTATTCGACTGCACTGTCTGTTGCATCCAGGAAATCATTGATGGGACCGGCATAGGATCTTAAAGGGCATGCTTATACTATGTGCCGAATGGTTTGTCTGTTGGTGTTACAGTCGCATTCTGGGGAAGGCGTTTTTCCCCATTTAAACATAGAGTTAGCACATCTTCCATGATTCGTCCGTATTCTGTTCAGCGCTGACCATGCTTTTCGTGGCATGTCAAAACCTGGTGGTTTTCGAGTTATAGACGGCATATTCTGGGCGTTGTCCGGCAGCTTTGATTCGCATTCTCTCCTCCATGACTCGATCAGATTAAAAGCGTTTTGATATAAGGCGTCTGCTGTTGTTAGTGCTGGCTGTCTCGAGCGGAGTCTATTTCCTTCTAGGTTGTGGACATCCAAGTGTATAGGCAGTTGGGGCTTGTTTATAATTTTCCGGTATTCCCTTAAAAGTGCGTTCTGTCTGCGGAGATGTGGTGGAGAAATGTGACTTAATATGGGAAGCCATTGGGTGGGGGTTGATTTTATTGTTCCCGATATGATACGCATTGTGTTGTTCAGTTGAACGTCCACTTTTCTTGAGTGAGGACTGTTGAGCCATGTCGGGGCACAGGACTCAGCAGCAGAGTAAACCAAGCTTAGTGCGGCGGAGCGTAAGGTGCTAGCAGAGGATCCCCAAGTGGTGCCACATAGTTTATGGAGGATATTATTCCAAGTGTTCAGCTTAGCTGCTGTTTGGGAGAGATGCTTCTTGAAGGACAGGGTCCTATCTAGAGTAATTCCTAAATATTTTGGGGTACCGTTATGAGTAAGCGAGTTACCCTCAAAAATTATTTGAAGTTCTTGGTTTGCTAATTTATTATTAAGATGGAAGCAACTGACTTCTGTCTTCGCTGCGCTTGGCCGTATCCTCCACTTGCGGAAATACCTCCCCAGGATAGATAGGTCCTCCGTCAGGGTAGCCTCCGTCTCTTGAATGTGTTTATGCCTTTTAGCTATCGCCCAGTCATCTGCGTACCCAAATTTTCTTGCTGAAGTTGCGGGTATATCAGCGATGTATAAGTTAAAAAGCAATGGAGCTAATACGGATCCTTGGGGCAGGCCGTTGTTAAGAGTCATTTTTTTGCTGTCCTTCTCGCCTAGTTTTACCTGAAAGGGTCTATTTCGGACCATATCGTCGATTAGGTTGATGAGTTTCTGGCAGGGTATTTCTTTAGCTAGCTTATAGATCAGTCCATGTCTCCAGACTGTATCGTAAGCCGCGGTCAGGTCGATAAAAGCAACTGATGTTTTTTCTTGACGTTGGAATCCTGCTTCAATGTAGGTCGTTAAAGACAGAACCTGATCTGTACAGCTTCATTCAGGGCGAAATCCAGCTTGTTCTGTAGGTATGCTCCCCAGAATTTTTGGGCTAATTCTGTTGTAGATTAATCTTTGTAGCAGTTTGTAGATTATGCTCAGAAGTGCGATTGGGCGGTAACTTTGTGGCATGTCGCTAGGCTTACCAGGCTTCAGGATGGCTATGATTTTTGCCCTTTTTAGTGACTGTGGAATAGTGCCTGTTTTAATTACGTCTGTGAAGAAGTGCGTCAACCATCGTTTAGTAAAATTCTCCGAAATTCAGGAGGAATCCCGGATGGATACCGTCATATCCTGGAGCCTTGCCGGCTTTAATCTCTCTCAATGCAGATAATATTTCTTCGAAGGTGAAAGGTTGAGAGTATGGTGTCTCTTCAGCACAAGATGTTTTGATGTTTTGAGCAGTTTTAATTCTCGCTTGATTTCGATTGTGTATGCACGGTCTCTTGGTGCTCTTGAGGTGTCCACAATATTAGACGCGATTACGTTTGAAGTTACAGGAGTGTCCTCTCTTGGTCTTTGATTACTTACTCCCAGTTTTTGTAGTAATGTACATGCTTTTCTGCTGGATTTGGTGAAGTCTAAGTTCTCCACCGTTTCCGTCCATTTCTGTCGTCTCGCAGAGTCTAAACTGTGTAGAAGTTCTTCAGCTATTTCGCGATCTAGATTCTAGAAATTCCTTGTTATATTAAATTATACGTAAACTAATTACCGAAATGTTATAATTTATATTTGATTACTTATTTTAAATGTTGAACGATGTGTTGTTGATACTATTTAAATCGATTTCTCAATCAAAGTCGAAAAAAATTTCAATGTTTGGGCATTAATAACCCCTTATCCAAAGAGTTAATACTAAAATAGTATTAGAGTTTTTTGCTTGTTTTTCAAAGTTGAATAGCGTGTTGTAAATATTATCCGCACGTTTTAATACACCCTGTATATTATATTTTTTGTAGTTTTAATATGAAACAACAGGTAGATTCGTTTTTGTTTTTCCCTTTGCGGGTATTAATGCATTTTGCTTTTAGTAGTTATTGCACAATATAGTCCATTCATTTTTATTAAAGTTATCAACATCATATATGGCGGGAAGTGAAGAAATGCTGCACTGTTTTACAGAATTGCAACTTTCTTGTTGACAACGTCGTCAACCATATAAACTGATATTATTTTATATGATACTTATCAAGATTTTCCCAGTAGTGCACATTGTCTCTATATGCTTTCATTGGATGTATTGCTAAGGCCTATGGAAGTAGGCTTACCTCTTCTAAATACTTTTACAAAATTTTAAACAATTTGGATAATATCGAGTTTTAACCGAGTTACAAAAACTTAAACGCTAGTTTTACTAAATATTTTGAATTTTCTAAATTTTTGCGAATACTTCTTTAAGGAGTTTACAGTTTAGCCGGATTTTGTTTAAAATCTATTTCTGATAATTGGAAGTGCTTCAGTGTAGAGATGGATGGTGAACTGCGATTTTTTAAATAGTTGCAGTGATTTCCTTGTCGGAACGAGATGTGACCGATGTCCGAAAAAACCCGTGACAGTGACCGTCACTAGCAGTAACTGTGGAACTGTGGGAAGTAGCGTTCACAAAGCACCGTGACTCCCCCGTCACTGGTTTAGAAAATTTTCTCCAAACCTAATAGAATATAAGGACTCTTGTACGAAATAGTGGAACGGCGATCCCAAGTTGGAGCGGCTAAAATATCACAATTTCACAGATTATGCCGAAGCACCGATTAAACTAGTAGCATATGAAATGTCTTAAAGCGGAATATTGTATGTGGGTGATACGTGTTAAAAGCTTAAATCAACGGGTACCATGACGCTGTAACAGCAGCCGATAGTTTTTCCGGTGTCACCCCCGTGATAAGTTGCAGATTTTTGTGACTGTGATTTAACTAGAGGAGTAACGATCGGAACTGTAACAGAAGCACCATCGTGTGGCCATCTACGGTATACTGCAGTGGGCAATACCAAGGAATATATATAGTCCTTGGCAATACATTTTTGACTTGAAGGTGGATGTTTTTACAGTCCCCAATTTCCAGTCGGTGTTTACCTGAATAGCAAATATTTTTCTCGTATGGGACGTAAACCACATTGAAACTTTATATTTGCATTTCATTTTATATGCTGCGGCACAGCTATATAACGTGTGTTCGATAAGTCTTTAAGTTTTGAGCGAAGCTAGATTATGTTATAAATCGCCTCTTTGTACTGGCCTCATGACGTTGGTTTATAAACAATTCTATAATATTGCGATAATTTTCCTGTTTAAATTTCCGTCATCAATGTTCCGATTGTTAAAGGATGTAATCCAGTTTCGTTGAAATAATAAGGTTTTTCAGTGCTCCATATGTGCATGTTTTGAGAATTGATATACCCAGTTAGATGAAACCATGCTTCGTCAGAAAAATATGTTTTCTTCAATTTACCAATATTAACATTTTTTTGAAACCACGGGCAACGTGTAACTCTTTTTAAATAATCGGGGGGTAACAATTCCTGACATATTTGAAATTTATATAGATGTATTTGAAGGTTTTAAAAGAAGAGTGTAAGCCGATTGTATGCTTAAATCCAATTGTTGAGACGACCGTCCAAATTTTTGGATCTCCTTGGGCTATATTTCTTGCATGTCCGACTACATTTACGGTTCTACGACGAGGTGTTCCTGCTTTTGGTCTGTGATTTACAGATTTCTTAAAAACACTCGACCAATGTCAAAACGGCAGGGAAGAAGAATGCGCTACTTTTGTGTCCTTGAGTAAACTTTTTTGATCTATAATAATATAATTAAAGTTCTGTTTTAGTTTAAATTAAATTTGACTTAAGCAAAATAAATAATAAACTATTACGTTTGAGATTGTTCAGACATGCAAATCAGATTAAGCAAATACATATAGTAAATTTTAGACTAATACAATCAACAGAGAAAGCGTTTTCAAGTATAATTTAGCTGTGTACCTGCATTTGGTAGTTTTAATATCTACATCTACCTACAGTTCTCTACGGTACGTATCAATCGTTAAAATCCAGTTGCGCTAAAAATATTAAAATGGTATTGATTGACTGATTTTTCTTGTTTTCTGTTGAAAATACAGACAACTCACAATATGCTATATCCCTCTAATCTAGTATTTTATTGTTTTCTAATTTTATTTTTAATGGAGGTATTAAAAGTTGTTAAAGGTGCAAAGGAATTTTGCGAAACTTACTGTAATTTATAGAAAAAGTTGTATTGACTTTAAAGTAAGTTCAGAAGAAAGACACCATTTATAAAAAATTAACCAAATAAAACTATAACGTCACGTAAGGATTTTCCCTAAAGAGATTCTGAATACATAAAGCAATTATATTGAATAGTCCAAAATACCTTGAAGCACCCACGGAAGTAAACTTTTTCAAGTTAGATATACTATATAAGTATATACTAACGATTTATTTGATGAATTCCAGTTGTTTATAAATGCAAAAAGTTAATAAGATCTAATGAGTGTAAAAACTATTGGTTTATTGTGTAATCACAATCATTTTTAAATTAGGCGCTTTTCTTCCAATTCAATTCCTTCACAGTTTGTTCCTTTGAATAGAGGATAATGTAATAAATATTTTCAGAATTTAAGGATATCGTTTTCTACTTAAACTTTAAATACCGGAAAGAAATTGTATAAGTATTCATATAAATATAATTTTGTTGTAAGTATAACACGATGAACTAGCAGTGCCATTTTCCTTTCTTGCAGACATGATTGTCTTATATTTTATTTATTGTTGTTACTGATTTTCTATTTGTGTAAACGCATAATATAACCAACTAACTTTAATTACAGTTTCCAAAATTAGAGATGGTGAGAAATACAATACAGGATTCCTACAAACCCATTAAAATTATGCTGACGCTGTCAGGAATTTGGCCCAGAAAGAATGCTTCATTATTATATAGAACAGCAACTTTCTTGTCGATAATTTTGCCGAGTATACAATCTATTCTTATTCTAGTTGACGCGTATCAAGGCTTTCCCAACGGTTCATATTCTCTATATGCGTTTAGCATTTTATTGGCTGGATTTATAAGCAATGCCGAAATCAGCGTACCTCTTTTCAAAAGTAAAGCATTTCGCAAAGTTTTGACCAATTTGCGGAATACCAATTTTCAGCCTAGCGATGAAGCTTTACAAGCCATTTTGAACAAGTATCTACGGTTTTCTAAATTTTTGCGAATATTCCTGCAAGTATCTTACGCAATGGTCGGATTAAACTTCATACCTGTTCCTGACTACCGGAAGTGCTATAATGGGAAATATATTTTTGACGTGAAGATGGGATTTTTTACTATCCCCCATTTGCATGCAGTATTTATCAAACTTGCAAATTTATTTATCGTATGGAACGTTGGCTGTATGGACACTTTATACATCCATTTTGTTTTATGCACTGCAGCACAGTTGAACATGCTGCAAGAAAAACTTGCTCTTATAAATATAACCCTCACACTTAACAAACAAAGACAGCCAGAAAATGAAGAACTATTTGGAAAATGCGACAATGAAGTAGTTATAATGTTGCAAAGCTGCGTGGAACACCACAGTATGATAGAAAAGTAATTTTAACATATTAGCTTACATTATATTGAATGAATTTAATGAATTTCAGGCTAATACAGTCGATAGAAGACACGTTTTCAAACATGGTTCTTAATATGTATCTGCTGTTGATAGCTATGATAACTGCAGTTGTTTTACAAGTTTGTGTGGTGCGTATCTTATTTTAAATTAAGAAATGGAACTACAACTAAAATATATACAATGGCTAGCAAAAAAAAAAAACGGGCCACGTAGAATATTCATATATTTTCAGATCCAAGATATTAGAGGTATGTGTTTAGAAACCATTACACTATATAGTATATACTATATTAAACTACCAACAACTATCTGTCTGTAAGTGCTGTTATAAGCTTTTCCAAGTTACTAAGTAAGGGTTTTCGGCTTCTAACGCGTCTTCCAAGCTCATCCCAGATGTACTCTTGTTATGTTCTTTTAAAAATTTGCCGCTTTATAAGAATTAATTTCGTAATTTGATTGCCGCTCCATAGGAATTAAAAACGTTATTTTAATTGCAGTTTTATTTTGGGTTACCGTTTAGCTATTTTGTTTTCTTTAAGATTGAGTTATGTTGACAGTTCCCTTTTGTAGGCTTAAATTGCCGAATATTGTTTTTTTTTCGCGCTTGGCGCATTTCATGAAATTTCGCATTGTGGTGCAATTTCTTTTGGGTGAAATGCAGCTTCATGTCGCATTAAGTAGTCAGTCAGCCTTACATCTTGAATGAGTCTGGTCGCCCGTACGGGGGCCGTTACAAAAGTCAGTTTTACGTCTTCAATGACTCCGGGTCTTCCGATTTCATCTACGGGGAAGGGCCGTTACTAAAGTAAAGTTGAAGCTAGACCCTCAGGACAGACGGACGTAACTTGAAATATCGTTTCGTTTTTATCGCGGCGCATCTGCTACTTCGAGTTTACCGTACCGAATTTTGCTTTAGACAAAAAAAATAATCGACTTAGTCGGATATAAATATAGCAGAGTGTTCGCTTTCGTGATGAACAATTAATTGAAATTGCTCCTTTCGATGCATATCGGATTTAAGCGATTTAAGAAGAAAACCGTGCAAGTGTGGTGGTGAAAGCTGTTGTTTTATTTCCATCGTCCGAAGAGTCACGTCTCTCTCTCTCTCAACGTTGACTAACCTTGTTGAAAGCAACCTACTCCCCAGGGCCGTAACAGCAAGATTTCGTTCCAACACTGCCCCCAAGAGCGTTGTCTTCCGTCTTTTTTTCCTGCATCTGGAAATCGGCCTTACATTGTGCCTATCTCGCTCTAACCTATTCATCGGAAGCTAAGGTAAAAACAAACCAGTTTTTTGTGTGTGTGATGCCTGTAAACCCCGACACCGTTGGCCACGCAGCTGTTTGAACAAGGTAAATATCGTGCGCCAACGGTGGCGAGTTTTGTTTTCTGAACGTTCAAATATCATTTGTAAAATTATAAAAACGCAGTTGACTGTCATTTTGTACCTTTATTTCCTGTGTCGCCATTTCCAATAATTTCATTATATGTGTTTTAAAATTTACTGCCTCTTTTATTATTGTGTATTCTGTATAGTAGTGTCAAGCAATTAAGTAATGCACGTCATAGGTCACATGATCAACGAGCAGCAGCGCCGGTATTATAAAATAAAAAAAATCCAGAATGTAATTTCTTCATTGCAGGTTATTCTTTTACTTGTTGTATATATTTACTTTCTAAATTTAGTAGACAACAGTAGGTTACCACAAAGCCCATGTTTTTTTTTTAAATTAACAAATTAAATTATACAAATGTATTATATTTTATAGCAAAACTATTGTTATGTGTCGTTACATTGGTATTAAATCCAACACGTTTATATTTTACTGTCAGAAATTATTGCAGCTGCCATTGAAGGTTGGTTGTTCGTAGTTTTCATTGTATCTTTGTACAAGTTTACAAAATGCCGAAACCTTTAAGCAAACAGTCGAAACAACTTGTCGCAAATTTGGTAAGCTATTTCGAACGCGAACACACACACATGACACACATGCTGTAGCTCCAATAATTATTCATTTGAGCACAGATTCTGAATCATCCGACAGTGAATACTGCGACGAAACATAATTCGCTGTAGTGATGCGTAAACACCTGAATAATTATTAGCTGCTGTGGTTTCTACTTGTACTTGCTTTATATTAAATTAAAATGTAAATATTTGAGGTTACGTCGTTTGTTTGTGGCTCCACTTTAAACTGTTTCAATATAAATATACACATACAAGGTTGTGACGTCATAAAAATATATGACGTGCATTACCTGTTTGGCTGGCACAACTATATTTGTTTGTGAATGAATTTTGCAAGCTTCATATATATATATATATGTATATAGGAGGAGGCACAATAAAGGCGAGTTCCATTCCCGTAAGCTGTTGGGCTCTCGGCCTTCCATGAGGACCTACAATCAGCTGGATTTGGAAGGTGGCGTCCACCGCCCTGTACACAACTAAAGATTTTCTCCCATAAGCGATTTTCACGAACTCCCCCTACTCCTCTGAGCTAAGCTGTAGGCCTTTTTCCACCTATCAGGTTACGGGACGACGGAAAAGCTCGTTTGGCCCGTAACACTCTCGTATTCAAGTCCGGGCTGAGAGAAGACCCTTCCATGACAGTTAGTCCTACTTCATAAAGATAGAAGCACAAAATCTTGACTCATCCGTACAGAGTACAGCACGCCGTTGGTGCGTTGTCCAACTGTTTGTGATGCAAAATGCAGTCTGCCTACTCGATGACTCCTGAGAAGTTTAGGGGTTGTGGCTGGCTTGTACAACTTTTAATTGGAAACTCGAAGTCCCATTCTTACCGTTTACTCGCTAATATTGGTACTAGATACTTCGAGCAGAAAACTTTTTAGACTAACTGCAGTAGTATGTTTGCTTCATCATACGGATGAAACAATAATACGGCCATCCAGCTCTGAGGTGGCCTTTCTTTGTCTCGATCCTGTGTAACGGTAATTTCGCCTAGGTTGTTCGCAACCCATTTCACACTGGGTTCAGGAGTGCTCTAATTCGCGCTCTCCTCACTTTCTCGGCATTTAGGTACTGCGCGTGTTGACTTTTGGAAAAACAGGATTTCCGGTCGGACATCTTTGCGTCTGGCAGAAGTGAACGAATCGTTGCATAGATTTTTCTCGCTAAAGTGTATTCCACTTTGAGTTCTTCTCGATTTTCTGAGGAAATCTAAAGTTATACCGTGATCTTTAGTAGATTGTTGGATTTACGTTATTGGCATTTTTGTCGCTTTGTTCAACGTTTCGATTCTAGTGTAATTTTGTCGGGTCAATCGGAGTTACCGATTGGTAAGTTTTATCCTTTGTTTAAAGTTATGGCTGGCCTAACATTTTCCTAATATTCGAATTTAGACAATCTGGGGAAGGCGAGATTTTGCCGAAGTTTTCTGCACTTTCAATGGTTGAATCGGCTGCGTGCGAGAAATAGCATTCGAATTCAAACCAGTCGCCTGCAAGTGAAACAGGTGCCGGACACGAGGCCGTTCTAGAACGTTCCATTCCGGATCAAACAAGGGAAGTGCTTAATAATTTTAATTTTGATGATTTTGGAGTCGATGTAATTACTCCTTGTTTATGTGTAAAAATTTCTTTATATTACGGGGTAGATAAACTGGGTTGTAATTGCATAGGGTTTTGTTTTGAATTAGATTTACAGCTCAATACAGTGTTATCTTAGCGTGTATAAGTATTAGCGAGTTTAACTTGATATACAGAGTAAGTCAACCTGAGCGGTAATAGTGCGTTTTATTCGGGTTTTATGGCGATTTTTGATTTCTTATATGCGCTGTAGATCTTGGAAGGCCTTTCATGTCTAGGTGTATGACGCGGCTTGAGGGTGCTTGTTGGGGAAAGAAAAACGCAGTATTTTTACTTTAGCTCAAGATATTAATTATTGAGGCTATATTAAGTGAATGCGTGCTGGTAATTGTGTACCGATACAGGAATCAAGCACACAAATACTTTATTGTTGTTAATTTGGGGATTATGAACCAGTAATTTGTGTTTATGCTGATATTAAATATTGTTGCTGCAATTGGACTTATTATTTATTGTTTCCCTTTCATTGTATTCTTTTAGTAACAAATTAAGTAAGTAATAAACTTTGGGTCCGACTAACCAATCGACATCTGAGTTAATTTTTTATTTTTACAAGTCGGTGGCGCCCTTTCAGGTAATTAACGTAAAGTTAATTAGTATATTTATTCAAGCAAAGCAGAGAACCGCCCATCTTCGATTGAGGTTCCAGGAGGCTATCATTAACCATATATTTACTTACTTAGTGTGGAGAAATTTCCCTTGGAAATCATTGTCAGGCGTCACACCTGGTCTTCTTCATTTTACAGAAATTTATTGGTGTTGATAACACGGCAAATTAAAAAAAATCACAACAATCCAAATTAACTCAAAGAACATAAATACCTACACACTTACGTGTAAATTGTTTAACAGATGAAATAATATTTTATAGTTTCACATAGTTCTAAGCGTATTACATAAATATTGAAGAGTCGTAAACAGTTTCAGTCGATACTGAACTGGCTCTGTTTTTTTGCTCGCCAATATATAGTATGAGAAAAAAGTATCTTTATTATGGGTGACTGTGGAATTTTGAAGACATGTGTATTTCAACACCATAAAACAACTAAACTGTCTCTGACAGTGACAGTTGCTGTATTTAACAGTTTTCGTGTCACTGTATGATTATTAGAGTTACATTGTTGATTGTTACTTGTGAATTTATAAAACTTTATTTAATTTGATAATAAAAAACACTAATCAACGTACTAACAGAGCTTGACAAGGTTGTTATTTTATGCTATTCTAATACACATGATACACAAATTCCATTGGAACCCCCGATGAATTTATTTTTTGTTCACACTATAGTTACGTTAGCAGATATGGCGCTTGTACAGGTCCAATAAAGACCAACAATTGTATTTTCTATCGAACCCACTATAGTTTCTAGTACGAAAAATTGTCTTAGAACCTTTTGCAATATTATAGGAATTTATTACAGACAAAAAGTTTACAAACATAAAATGTATATCAATATTTTTTGAACTACTGATGTGATATCTTCTTCTTAGAATGCCTCTCCTGTCGGAGGTCGGAGATCAATAGCGCCATCTGTACTTTGTTCACTGCGGCTCGAATCAAGGAAACACTACTTTTTCCGCACCAGTCTCTCAAATTCTTCATCCATGAAGTCCTTCTTTGTCCCACACTTCTCTTTCCTTCTATTTTACCCTGCATAATTTCTTGTACATGTTGCATCAAGTGTCCCAGGTATCCTAATTTCCTTCTTTTGATGGTAAGTTCTATTTCCATGTTTATGTTTAATCTTCGAAGGACTTCTTTATTTCGCAGTCTGTCCGTCCATGGTATTTTTAACATTCTGCGATAAGTCCACATTTCAAAAGCATTTAGTTTTTTTAATTTCGGCTTTATTAACTGTCCAGCACTCTGCGCCATACAAGAGGGTAGAAAATATGTAGCATCGTACGAGGCGAATTCTTAGATCTAGGCTCAAGTTCTTATTGCATAAAACTTTATTCATTTTAATAAATGCCTGCCTTGATTGTTCGATTCTACTTCTCAACTCTTTCATGTACGTACACTGATCATCTAGTATATAGCCTAAATATTTAATTGATCTTGTATTTTGTAATACTGCGTTATTGATTGTTATGTGAGGATTAATCCCTTGTTGTTTTGTGATAAACTGGTAACCATAGTTTTGGTTTTTTTTTTTTGGTATTTATGGTCAAACTATACCCTCACTTTTTTGTATAACTAAGTTCAGTAGTTCCTGCATATCATCTCTTTCTTCTGTCAGTAGTACCGTGTCGTCTGCGTATCTTCGATAATTAATTCTTCTTCCTCCGATCACGATTCCCTTATCACAGTGTTTGAGCGCCTTTCTAAATATTGCCTCAGAATATATATATTAAAAAGCAGTGGTGACAATACGTAACCTTGACGGACACCTTTGACTATGTCTAACTCTTCTGATGACTGGTCTTCTAGTTTAATCTTAGCCTTCTGATTCCAATACAGATTTCTAATTAGTCTAATATCTCTGTTGTCTAAGTTTAAGTCATTTAATATAGATAACAGCGTTTCGTGTTTTACAGTATCTAACGTGTTATTATAATCCAGAAAGCATAAATAAACGTCCTTGTTTACGTTGTTCCTCAATCCGAACTGTGTATCCGTAATGTTTTGTTCACATTTACTATATATCCTCTAGTGTACAATGCATAATAGTATTTTAAGAACATGACTCATCAGACTGATTGTTCTAAATTCGTTGCATTTTCTGGCATTTTTTGTTTTTGGCAAGGTAACAAAGACTAACCATTCTTTTGGTATTATTCCGGTTGAGTATATATTATTAATTAATTCTGTTAACCTTTTCAACCCATTGTCATCTAATAGCTTCAACATTTCTGTTGGAATTTCGTCAGGGCCCATCGCTTTCCCTATTTTTGCTAGCTGTATAGCTTTTCTAACTTCATCTATCTGAATGTCTGGCCCTTCATCATTATTGCGTATTTCAAATTGGTCTGTTGTCATTGAAGAGGTTTTGAAGGTAATTTTTCCAAGTCACCATTTTTTATTCGGGATATATGCTTATCTTGTTGTTGTCGTCTACTAATATATTATTTGCATATCTTTTCTGTCCTGCTCCTGCAATTTCTTTAACTTTTTTATATAGGTTAAAGTTATCACGCTTTTCTTGTAAAGCTTCTGTCTCTTGACATTTTCCCCTAAACCATGTTTCCTTAACAACTTTGATCTTTCTTGTTATTTCTTTATGTATTTCTCGGTATCGTTGTTCATTTTTGTTTTTGAATAATCTGCGTTTCTCCATTAATTCGAGGATTTCATCATTCATCCATTCATGCTTTCCTCGTGGTTTACTGGCTCTTAAGTTATCTGTTCCCACTTTATTAATTGTTTCTTTTAGTTGTAACCAATTCTGTTCAATGTTTTCATTTCCTGCTGGTATGTTTTGAATTTTTTGAGCGAGTTCTTGTTGTACTTTCGGTCTGATTTCTTCGTTTTATAATTTTCTAATATCCCATTTTTTATTACTTTGTCGTGTATTATTATTTTGTAAGTGCAATCGGAGTTTTGTTATTACAGGATTATGATCCGATCCCACATCAGCACCAGGATAAGTTTTAGCCGACAAGACACTATTTCTGTATCTTTTACTAATCATTATAAAATCAATTTAATTTCTAACCACATTATCTGCCCTATCTCTCGGAGATTTCCAAGTGTAAAGGTATTTAATACAACTAGTTTTCCTTCTTGACAAAATTGTAGCAATCTGTCACCTCTTTCATTTCGTTGGCAAATTTCCTTGAAGCGTACATGCTTCTGACGTTCCAAGTAGCTAAGTTAATTTTCCTCCCGGTGGTTCTTAGCACCCTTCCGCCATCTAAGGTGGGCCGGGGACTCAGGACCATGTTTATATTGTTTCTGCGCATACTGATAAACTAGGGAACATTATTAAAATAATGCGGATAATGAGGTGGTTTACCGTTGCCTTCCTCATCGCAGTATCAGAGCCGGTTTAATCAGTATGTGATTTTCGCCTCTAAGTATCTAGTATTAAGCTGTACCGAGGTTCTTTCTCTCCACCTTAATCTAGTACTGGCATTGCTGCTATTATTTCCCCGGTACCCACCATATTTGGTGAGCGTTCCCCGATCCGCCACCTGGGGAGGCGCCCGATGTGATATGCGTAGTTTTGTTTTCCTCATTGAACGTCTTCTTCTTAACGTGCGCTATCTTTGAGGATGTTGGCAATCACTCCAGTGCATTTGACTTTCTCGGCTGCTGTCCTGAACAAAGTGATAGATCCGGATCACTTCTTGATATTTGTTAGCCACACTACATGTTACCTTCCGGGTCCCCTCTTTTGCTCAATTTTGCCTTGTAACTATTATGAGTTGTAGCAGTTTATACTTTTGATTTCTCATGATATGGTTAAAATAGCTCATTTTTTTGGCTTTAACGCATGCTCTAAATAATAACAGACATTATCGCTTCAAATAAAATATTTCTAATGCTCTTTTGATTACAGCTTCGTTTTGAAAGTGTTGAGTTTATAATAGCTGCCGTGGTTTTATTAGTGGGTACATCCAAAGTATTCCTTTATTGCCTGATTGCAAACACCGTAATTGACAGGGTAGGCGAAAAAAGTTAATAATGAAACTATTATTTAAGGATGTTGAGAAAGTACATAAAGGGTTCCAACAAGATACAGATACTTCTGAATAGGCATGTAGGCATGACCTTTGAATATTCGCTTCTATGAAGAAAACTGATAAAAGTTGCTGCAGTTGAAGGTTTTAGAAAATAAAAAGGTACATGCAAATGTTATTTGGCAAAGTTCTCCTCTGTATTGTCGCAGCGTTCAGAAGTGCAACCTACAAGAACCGAAGAAAAACATTAATAATTAGTAGCAGAGATCTAAACTAATGGCGAACACGAATGAACCAGGAATTAATTTTATTAAATGAAGGACAGCCCATGGCGGGTTGAGTCAAAAGACAAAGAATCATATGGCTTAATCATATATGGAGGATGTCCGAGACAACGATTGCCAGACGAGTTTTCACAAACGTTTCTGACGGACGATATTTCAGAGATACATGATGCAGTATGTGGAAAGGTATCTTAACAAACGATCTAAAACAATTGGAATTGCGAAACTGTACTGTCCAAGCTAATAATAGAGACAGATGGAAGGCTATAATAGAAGAAACCAAGGTTCTACAACGAACCTACAGCTGTGTTTGTAGTGGATATGCAGTGGATATATAGAAGTGCAATTTATGAAGTGCAAGGAGAAGAAATCAACTTTTTAATTCAACTAAAATGATACTAAATATATCTTATATTTGTTGTAAGATATAAAGATAAAGCTTTGAACTGTGTTGAATCAGCATCATCTTCAAGGTATAAATCGTATTGGTTTGCTCCGTCTTCATGTTTATTGTTCTTTCCATCGTTTTCTCGGGCGGCCGATGTTTCTTCTTCCAGTTGGTTCATAGTTATGTAGTAGTTTAGGGGTTCGTTTATCCTCCATTCTCAGTAGGTGTTCTTCTCATCGTTGGCTGCCGTTTTTGATCATTTAAGTCAGATTAAATATATATAGTTCTTGTCTGATTTCGTCATTTCTCTTGTGATCGTTTAAAGTGGTCTTTAAAATCTTATTTCCGCAGTTTCTATTTTCTTGGTTTGTTGTTTAGTGATGGTCCAGTTTTCACGTCCGTATAATAACGTTGGCACAGCCATTACTTTATAGGATTTCAGAAGGATTTCTTTATTAGTGTTTTTAAATGTTCGCCTTATCGTTCCTCACAACTTTTTTTATGGCTGAAGAAAGTATTTGTTATTTTGATTTCATTGTATATTGCAAAGTCGATTAGATGTCTACCATTTGTATTTATTTTTGTTTCGCCATGTGTTCCTACGACTCTTTCCACAGGTTGGTTTCCTACTCTCTCATTTAGATCACCTGCAATTACTATGTAGTCGTTGGTGTTTATGTTATTCTTGACTCTTTGTAATTTGTCATAAAATTCGACTGTGTCTTGTTCTCGTCCTTCTTCTGAGCTGTATACCCCTATTATGGTGATATATCCTCTTGGCGTTTTGCATCTTAATTTTGTGATGCGTTCGTTGATAAACTCGTAGTTATGGTTTCTTTGCCACCAGTTGTTGCAAGTATTACAACTTCAGCCACTGCACGCTGTTCCATGGGCACTCTACTGTATATCATCTATCTATCTATTTCTAAATTGACAGGGCCCAGATGTGCAGCACTCAGACCTTTTGATCCATTGTGCATCCTGTCTGTTGCGTCCCTCATTAGAGCAGATCCGACCTTTTGATGAAGGCCAGGATCTGTCTCAGTGGGGCTCTTCGAATGTCCTCAAGTTCTGGAAACCAGACCCCGAAGACCCTGAATCTGAGAGTGGCAAGCGCTGCCCACCGACAGAGTACATGAATAGAGGTTTCTTCTTCTGTTTTACACTACCGACAGAGGGCATCGTTTCTGATTCCCAATGTGGTTAGGTGGTTCAGATGGCCTTGATGTCTTTACTCCCCAGATTTAATAGGAAGTCTGTTTGCTTTTGGGCTGGTCCTTCTATGAGAAGTCTCGCTTGCCTAAACGGTTGTTGTTTCCACCTTTGGACATGCTGATTTCTCAGTCTGTCCAGTATAGTGGCCTTAATTGAGCTTTGAGGTACGCCCACTGCTGGTTCGGGTCCCCCGGGACAGCCGATCATTGGGTTCGTTAATCTAAAACCCACTGTGTCTCGGTATCCAACACAGCGTCAATCTAACGTTACGCTGCACCATCGCCTGTAGTTTTTCCCAGCATTCTAATAGCAACCGCGAGGTTTTCTTAGGATTGCTAAGCGATTTAAGAGCCGCTTGGCTGTCAGAGTATATCGTGATGGGCAAATTTTGGTATGCCCTACGAGTACATTCATCAGCGCATTCGGAGATAGCTAGTATTTCCGCTTGAAACACTGACGTATGAGCCCCCAATAGTTCTACTCTTGGGGACTGTCCAAATATGCCTGCTCTAGTTCCACCTGCCATTTTGGATCCGTCTAAAAACCAGATTAGTCCTGTATTGGCAAGTAGATCCTGGGAGTTTACTGCCCATTCCTCTTTGGTGGGAATGTTGATTTGGAAGTTTCTGTTGAACGTATACCTTGGTACCATGCGGTCTACCCCCATTCAGGAGATCTCTGCTGCACTGGATAGTATCCTGCAATGCCCCATGTTATAGCCCACATCCTTCCATAAGTTTAATTGCTTTACTCTCCAGGCCGCTAGCAGTGCCTCCGACTTCACTGCTATTGGCAGTGCTGGGAGCCCTATTAGCGCCTCGAGAGCAGCTGTTGGTGTTGTTCTTAGTGCACTCATAATGCCCACACAGGCCAAACGCTGCATTCGATTGAGGATTGTTTCCAGTCTTTGTGTATCTGCGCCTTTCCACCAGATAAGCGCTGCATACGTGATGATGGGTCTTACCATGGTTATGTACATCCAGTGTACCACCTTTGGTTTGAATCCCGAGGTTGTGCCAAAGGCACGTCTGCAAATCCAAAGGGTTGCAGTTGCCTTCCTTGCTCTTTCCTCTACATGATGTCTCCAAGTAAGTCTCTGGTCAAGTATGACGCCCAGATATTTTACTTTGGAATCCCAGGCTAGGCGAGTGTTGTAGTAAGGGCCCTTTCTTGTAGGTTCCTTCTTTTAGTAAAGAGCACTGCTTTGGTCTTCGTTGGGTTGACCGTCAGCGAATGCTCTCTGCACCAGCGTTCTACGGTATTCAGTCCATGTTGAGCAATCTCTAGAACCTTGAGTATAAAGACCTAGATTGTTTAGGTCAGTGATCAAGCTGTTTACTACCAAGTTCCACAGCAGGGGAGAGAGTACTCCCCCTTGGGGGGCACCCTCTGGTAGCATAGGCTGTCTTACTTCCATCATTGATGGTTCGCGACTGGAGCAGGTTTTTGATCCACTTTATGATCGTGCTGTCAAACCCCCTCTCCGTTGCCGCAGCGCACATCGAGTTGTAGCAGGCATTGTCGAACGCCCCCTCTATGTCTAAAATGATTCCGAGGGCTATCTCTTTGTGGAGCAGCGCCTTCTCAATCCTGTACACTAGATCATGAAGTGCTGTTTCCACAGATTTTCCTGGTTGATAGGCAAGTTTTTTCGGATGCAGCGGGTTGTTTACCAGCGGTCCGTCCCTTAAGTGTCTGTCTACCAGCTTTTCTAATCCTTTCAATAGAAATGATGTCAAGCTGATGGGTCTGAAGGCTTCTGACTCTGCGTAAAAGACGCGCGCCGGTTTTAGTAACAATGCTATCTTGGATACCCTCCAGGCCATTGGAATGTAGCCTAGAGCCAAGCTAGCTCTGTATAATTTGCAGAGAGTGTCGATGAGAGACTCTAGACCTTCACTGAGAAGTGCCGGAAAGATTCCGTCGTCCTTAGCTGCTTTGAAGGGAGCAAAACAGTTGATCGCCCACTTCACTTTTTCATGTGTGACTATTGAATTGGCTTTATGCCAGTCCCCACGGTTTATATGAGTGATATTATTCCCACTCTTTTATGTGCTGGGTGTTGCTGATGCCACAGGACAGTGGGTCACTAGTAACAAGCTTAAAGCTTCCTGCTCAGATATAGTCACCCGACGGCTGTTTAAGCGGCCCCATTTTGCATTGGGGGTCCCGTGCTAAGGTCTTATGTAGTCTTACTGCTTCGGGTAGGGAGTGAATCCCTTCGCAGAACGACTTCCATGACTCTCTTTTTCTCTGCCGTATGGCTGTTTTGTATCGTCTTTGAGAAAGTTTGTAGTTTTTCCAGTCTGTTTCATTCTCGATTCTCTTGACCTTATTCAAGAGACGTCTTGTTTCTTTACGATGGTGATCTAGGGTAGTGTCCCACCAAGGAACATTCTTCCCCGATCTTGCCAGCACTAGGGGACAATTTCCTTCGTAAGATTTTATTACAGCTTGTTGTAACAAATCTGCAACTGTATCAGCCACCCTTCCAGGTACAGCTCCTATGCGGGCCCTGAGGGACTCCCTGTATATCATTATATAGTCTTTAAATTCAATTGATCCTTTTAGCTGTTTCTTAGTTTCTGGTATTACCGCTATGTCAATGTTCATACATTTTAGTTCTTTTTGTAGTTCTTCTTCTTTATTGTATATTCCTCATGCGTTCCATACTGCTAACTTTACTACTTTTGAGATACCTAATCGTTTATTCCTTTTTCTCGCTATGATTGTCATCTTATGGTCAATCCGGCAATTACCATGAAGATTTCGAGTAGTTTTTATTTCCCCAAGGTAAGAAGAGTGGTGGGGCTGCCACCTTTATGTAACCCGTTATGCCTACTTTCGTGTGTATCCCCCAAACGTGGGGTTGCCTCATCCGCCCGTCCGACCGTCGGGGACTTTACCCTGCTGGGTTGGGTCAGCTACCTGCTAACAAAGTGCCTCTTCCACCTGTTATGCCGTATCGAAGACTCTTCTCCGGCGGTTCAACCGTTGAGGGCTTCGCTTGTACCACCAGAGCCATATTTCCAGTTAGGAAGCTATCTCTGGCGGCTTCTCACTTAGTTTTGCCTGTGTGTCGATGCAGTTACCTGGGATGTGGCCGTTGTTTATTGCTGTACAACTTCTAGCAGCCATAAGTGAAAATTGGATGCCTGTGGGGACCAATATCACATGACCGCTTCTCATTTAGTGATGTCCAACAGTTCTGCGTCATATCCCACACATCCCAACCATGTTGAAGAATCGAGAAAAGTAGCAAATGGTATGTGGGAAGTGTAAGAATACAAGCGTTCTCTAATAAATAAATTAGCTACATAAACACTTTCTTAAAGACAATCTTTGAACAACTTAGAATACATATACATCAACCAGAACAAGAAGTACTTGTGTAGATAAGTTGATTGAATATATATTTTTATTATACTTATATGAAAACACCTTGTTTTCATCTGTTTTTACAAAGACGTAAAGGTGGCATTTTCAGAACGGCGCACGTAAAATTTTTACCGATCTCCGTTTTTTTTGCGTGCGCTAAATGCCGATAATAAATATATCGTTGCTATGGAAATGTTAAATCTCCGTTTTTTTGCGTGCGCGAAATGCCGATAATAAATATATCGTTGCTATGGAAATGTTAATCATGTTTGGTACTATTACGATGTATTATGATTACTTTGAAAATAAAATGTTCTAAATTTACTTTTTATCCTTTTTTGCGTTGTTTTTAGATAAGTATAATAAAAAGTATCGTTCATTACACGTCCGGAAATGGATTTTTCCGTGCTTGCATGACTTCCCGTGTTCGGCTTCGCCTCACACGAGAATTTGTCACGCGCGCACGGAAAAATCCTTATTTCCAGACTCCTAATGAAATATACTATTACATTACTATTACGGTTTTTTACCGCTGTTTGGTAGTATGCATCTACATTTCTAGATACATATTCTAGTTCATTACATGTCCATCATTTACAATTACGTGCTGTGCAAAATTCAAGTATTTATATAATAACTAACTTCCAAAATGTGATCAAGAACGGAAATAGTATATTAGATATAGTTAAAAAAATAAATACAGCAGACACTGACTACATCATCATCATCATCTGACATGGAGCTGACTCGAGGGTCAATCGTGGATTACGCCAGGCCCACCCCAGGCCAGTAGGTGGGTAGGAATTTAAGGGATAGGGTGGGATCGGGTGGAGTATGTACAACGTTAGCATGTCTGCAATGCATACCGCAAGACACCGCTGCTGCAACACAAGGTAGTTAGTAAGATACGCATCAGTGAGGGTTTTGAGTACGTAACTGACTACAGAACAAAAAAATGTGATGAATAGAGGAAGAGAAAATAATGACTGTAAGACATCTAAGAAGATGCGGAATGAACCAGTACCTGCACATGGGGGATGTATGATCGACGAGGTAGGTTATAAAAGAATTAACGAGAGTGAGTGGGAGAAAGAGGACGAGGAGAAATAAAAAACTAAAATTAATAGAATAGGATATTGTTGAAAGATAAAATATTTAAGGTACATTTTATAAGAATTTTAATCTTTCAAAAAATAAATTAGTTCGAAAAGATTGAATTTATCAATTTTTAGAATGTGCATTATTTAGCAAATTTTGAATGCCGAATATACGTAACGTTTAACGTTACAGTGTAAAGAATATCGTAGAAAATGGTACGTCAGCTATTCCATAAAACATTCTTAAGATATTTATATAAGCTCTTCTTATTTGAGATTCGAAATCGATCCACTTACAATATGCAAAGTAAATGATTTAATGGGATAATGGAATAACAAATCTGCGTTTTTCGGATGACACAACCATATTTCTAAATACCGAAGACGAACTTTTAGAATTAATGTAGTCGATGTGGTCCTCCAATTCGTTTACCTTAGATCACTAATAACAAATACAGGCGATACTTGCAAATAAATCATACAAAGTATTAAAGATCTACTATACAAAATTGAGTATTGACCTTCTTTGGAGATATTGCACGAAGGAATCCAAACAACTTAGAAAGGCTGGTAGTACAGGGCGATGCACAGATGTGATAAAGAACTGGACTCACTTTTCACCAGGCAATACCTACTGTAGAAAACAGAAATAAGTGGAGAAAGAAGACCAAAGAATGACTAACAACAAGATGTCACGACGTCTCATTGGAGAGGCAACGACTGAGGAGAGAAATGCTGCTTATGGGTTAGGTTATGCAAGAGAATACAAGAGAAACGTTAAAATTATTTTTATAATAAAAATGGCTTACATCTACATACTAATCTATAATCAATATGTTTTTTTAGAGCTTGAAAGTAAATGCAGAATGCTGTATGATAGAATGGAACAACTGCGGTATTTGTGTTAGGAAAATGTTGTTAATCATGATACAGCGTTCTCAAAAACCATTTGTTCTAACAGCAGGAACATTTTTCGTGCATTCTCGTAAAACGTTCCTAATGGTAGCTAATACGAATATGATAAAATAAACATACGGTTGGTTATAGTTTTTGCAGAGTATATATTCTTATGTTGCTGTACTTCGGCGGCTTTATGCGAAAGGGATACAATAATCGATGGAAACACTTTTTTTAGAGAAAACTAGACGCTATTGGTAAATGTCTATTTGCAATATATTTACAAACATGTATTCAGAAAAGCTATATTATTACAGGGATTGTACTTCACTACTTTTGACTAAAATGCTGAACATTAATTGTTATATTTGTAAATAGATCCACTGCTTTCTTCTAGTTTTTGTATAAAATATAATAGTGTTAGATAATTATGTTAGTTGTTAAAGTGCGTTTTAAATTTGTATGATGTACCTAAGTATTTGCAAACTAAATAAATGCTTTTAGCAGAAACACTGAGTTATATTTATTTAATGTATTATGATGACCTGTAACAAATTGTAGTAACTTACCGTAGTCATTCCGTTATCGTTCAAACGCGAATATTATTAAGTTTTTTTTAATAGCCCGTTATTTAATTCATCTATATGAAAACATTGCGACAAACAAAATCGTGATTCATGTTAAATGGGCACGGCAACAAAGTACATGCTAGCTTGTAAATGATTTAAGAATTTTTAGGAAGGAAACTAGTTTGCTTATAACATACATGTAAGGAAAAATGCATACACATTAATGAAACGTACTAAACTAGTGTTTAATGAGTAGTTAATAACAGATGAGAAAAACCCCATTACATTCCTGTGGTTGTCGGTCAAACATATAGCACAAACCAGCGGCCTTGCAATGTTCACATTAACATTAAAAAATTAGTTTGTTTAATTTATCTAAGTTGTTTATAATTGCATAGGAATGTTATAATAAGATCTAATAAGAAGAAAAAAATTTATGTGGTTGTGTAAGCAAATTGAAAAATTATGATATTCGAAGTTTTATTTCCTATTTCATCCTACCAGACTTTGACTGCCATGTTGAATAACAGTGTTTAGTTTTTACCAGTTATGTAGAGATTTTATACTGTGCGGTCCATAAGTAACGGATAAATTCATTTTCTACATAATTTGCAATTTATGAGTAAAATCCTGAAACACGTCAATTTTTAATTCTAAAATCATATTTTTAAGCATAATTTTATACCTCCCCCTTCAACCCCCTTGGAGTAACAATAATGAAATTCTTTTAAAAGATTTTGTACCGTTTCCGGGGTGATTTGATTAATTTCATAGTTTAGCATATAATTGATTGTATACATTTACAGTAGTACATTTTAAAATTTTCAAATTTAATTTTCTTGATGGAGAATATACAAAATTTAAAAAACCTTATATTGCTGGATAGAGAATTAAAAGCCCTTTCAAATGAGCTATCACATGCACCCTCGTTCCAATTAAAAATTTTAAAGGGGTTGTTGTTACTCCAAGGGGGTTGAAGGGGGAGGTATAAAATTATGCTTAAAAAATGTCACTTTAGAATTAAAAATCGACGTGTTTCAGGATTTTACTCATAAATTGTAAATTAATGAAAATGAATTTATCCGTTACTTATGGACCGCAGTGTATAAAAACTAAATATTTAAAGATCAAACGACATATCTAAATTTAAGTAAATTTAACATGATCAAATAGGTAAGAATATTTTCATTTTTCGTGGTGTTGGCATTATTTGCCAGTATTGATTTTACGCTATAAAAATCAATCGGTGCCCCTTTTCGAAAGAGGAAAGAATTGTGGGAAGTTATGAAAAATTTAGATGAAGGGTTACAAGCATTTTGAACAGACATCTGAGATTTTCTGAAATTTTGGGAATATTTCTTCAGATAGTTTATAAAATTACCGTATTTTTATTATCTAGGGTTATTTGAAGGAAAATAAATTTACATTCGTATAGTCTACCTCATACAGGTATAGTAAGAAAGGGACCGCGGTGGTCTAGTGTGAGAACGCATTGGGCACTCGAGGTCACAGTAAATGCAGTCGCTCCGTTAGGGCGATCGAATCCCGATTGGGGCGACCGCATTTGCTTAGTTAAGTTTAGGGTGCATGTTGCATGAATGTTTAGTATGTAAGAGACGCCCCCACGCCCCTGAAGTAATGCGAAAGCGGTTCCGGGGGGGAACGGTAGTATGAATGAGTAAAAAAAAGGTATAGTAAGAAAAGAAAAATTATGCAGCGCGGGAAGCTACTAAATCAATATTATTTATGTCAACAAGCAAGATCTGTGCAGCGTTTGATGTAAAGAATTACCTATATAAAACGAAAATTGAGTAAATCTTGTTACGTGTATGGCATAATATAGATGCTAAGCTCAATGAGATTTTTCAATAATAAAAAAAAACCTTCTCAATAATATAATTTACTTTCGGCTTAGACCGCGTCGACATTTGGGAACTACACCCAGCATTATCAGGTAAGGCCCGACCTGTAGCTTGTCTGCCTTTACAAGCATTTGCTCTGGAAGTTTGAGCAATATTTGTTCGTAGACCCTGCCTGCCTAAACAGGGCCGTGTGCTTATATTATTCAAACCTTGGGGCGGACAAGGATTTGATCTTGATGTATTTTGTTTGGCAGGACAATAATACTTAATCGACTTATGCCTGTTAGCTGTTTGTGAACCCATACACTGAGTATTCTATTCACTCTGAAGATGCAAGTTGCAATGTCTTGCGAAACGTTAGTTTGCATGGGTTCACAAACAGCTAACAGGCATAAGCCGATTAAGTATTATTGTCCTGCCAAACAAAATACATCAAGATCAAATCCTTGTCCGCCCCAAGGTTTGAATAATATAAGCACACGGCCCTGTTTAGGCAGGCAGGGCCTACGATCAAATATTGCTCAAACTTCCAGAACAAATGCTTGTAAAGGCAGACAAGCTACAGGTCGGGCCTTACCTGATAATGCTGGGTGTAGTTCCCAAATGACGACGCGGTCTAAACCGAAAGTAAATTGTAATACTGACAGTTCGAGAAACCGCGAAAGCCTCAAAGAATATAAAAAAAAACCTTGTTGCATCCAGATACTAGAAATACAGGTATTGCTAACAAGACTTAAAATTTTGCCAACACGTTAGGTATACCCAGGGTTACAGGGTGAACTACAGCTTCTCTGTAATGTTTACTAAAAGTCTTGACGTTCGGCTGGCTTTCCCGCGTTGCAAAATGAAAGTTTGGTGGAATAATTTCTATATTTTAATTTGTAAATCTTACGCCACTTTCGGTTATACTGAGAGCTGTCGCTTTGTGTGTATTTTCGCTGGCGGGTACGGGAAAACAGCCTGATCGCATTTTGGCGGCAAGAAATGGGCGTGAGAATCGCGAACAGGTTCGTCTTCGCAAAACGACTCCGAGAGAGTATTGGCAGAGTACCGACGTGTTGTGCTCGGTGAAATTAGGAATGGGTCCAAATTGTTCCTGTAATTTAACTTTTTACCATTTTCTTGTAATATAAGCTTGACGATACACTTAGTAAAAAATATCGTGTGTTTTCTCTTATCGTTTAATACGGATAATATTAGGTCCGTTACCTTTTTTAACTTTTACGTGAAGATCTATTGTTCCAGCAAAGACTTTATGCTAAAGTGTATTGTTTTGGCGTTTAAAACACCCAATTTCGTCGTATTTTCTCCGATATTTCGGAGCCCTAGCTGACTTTTCTTCTCGTTTTCTCATTTGGGGGGTGTCGACTCAGCGAAAGTAAGCTTTTTGGTTTTCTCTATCCTGACTCCGAATAAAGGTCAAAATTATCCATATTATCAAGTACTAGTGGATATTGTAAGCAGTGATTATTTGTTTAGAAAGTGATTCGAGTTGGGAAACGTAAAAGTAATTGTATTGTCACGAAACAAAGCAACCTTCTGTTGTTTTGTAGATTTAATAATTAATGTATTTGTGTTGTAAACTTAGCTGATACTGACTACGCAGTTATTTCCTTTTTTTTTGTCTTACCGTAAATGCCGTATGTTGTATGTATCTTGTGAGAAATACTTAGATTAAAAGTAAGCACAATAAGGTAGGTTCGACTATCCGTAAGCTGTCGGTCCTTGGCTCTTTCACAAGGATTTTCTTTTAGCAGGTAGGTACTTGAAAAGGGTGGCCCCCATTTATATTGACTTGCCCCGTGCATTGTACAAAAAAATACTTTCCTCCGGTAATTGCGTTCCCTATGCTAGTCGAAGAGCCTTGTCTATCGGTTTTGCAAGACTACGATAAGTTACAATTCATGTCTTTGGCTGATATTACGAAATTCAAACAACATGATTCGTGTTTTCCGTCTAAAGTTTAGGTCAATTGTATGGAAAAATATTTACAAAAAGTCAGCATCTTAAAAACGAATTAAATCTTCTTTATGCCGATGAAAGTTACCGCAATCTACAGACCCAAGAATTGCTAGAAAATCTCAATGAGAAGAAAGAAATTTTTACCGAAGCCTACAAATTGTTTTGCCTCATATTAACTATTCCGTCGACAAGTGCATCAGTGCAAAGAAGTTTTTCTTGCCTTAAACGAATAAAAACGTACTTAAGAAATGCAGTATTTCAAGATCGGCTTTCTTCTTTGGCAAATATTGCAATTAAAAAAAAAACTCTTATTAGAATTAATAAAAAATCAATCATTTTACGAAGACATAATAAATAATTTTGCTGCATTAAAGGACAGAAGGATAGACTTGGTCCACAAAAACTAGGTAAGTTGACATTGAACTATATTTGTTATTATTAGGGTTATTACAATAGCACTTCGCCTATTTTTTTACCCGCAAACCGCCACTGGTCGTTACTTTACATAAACAAACAGCAGCTAAAATTCAATAATTACTACCACTATAATATTAAGCAATAGGCAACACATTATAAGCCGCCACAGCCACCTACAATTATATTACAACTGTGGTTCTTAAAAATATATTAGAAACGCAATGTAAGCAAACGTGAAAAAGATTTGAGAACAATTGCAATGTGGGGGTGAGAACATAACCGCTTAGGTGGGTATACAGCTCAAATAATAACTTACAAGCATACAATTCAACTACTGAATATCCAGCTCAATGTTCAACTATAGAACGTCTCACGGTGAGGGTGTAGTGCAAGCTCTAATGGGCTATGCGAACCTTATGAGACTTGACAGCAAAATGTTATCAAATGAAAGCGTTACGATTGACAAGTGCTTGGGATCTTCAGAGAAATTGTAAGTAGAAGTTTTGCAACACGGTATCTAAGAGTTTGTACTACACTCTCACCGTGAGATGCTCTATATAGGTGCATACACAGTTGTTTATTACTCACGATTACTGCACAAAGTTAAGCACATAGTTCAGATAAATAATATATGCACCGTTTATTATTTTAGATGGACGACAAAGCTATTGAAGAATCGTACAGCTCCTTAAAATTTATGATGAGTTTGACAGGAACATGGCCAAAAAGAAATGGTTCAGTTTTATACAGAGTCCTCAGTTTGTTGTCTATAACCCTTCCAAACATCCAAGCTGGTTTTATTTTGGTAAACGCTTACCATGGTCATTCCAGTAAGTCTGATTCATTATTTTCACAATTTATTTTGTTGGCTGTATCTATAACCGACTACGAAATCATCATCCCGCTTTTTATACAACGCAGAAAAATTGAAGAAGTATTGAAGAATTTGGAAAATACTGCATTTCAAAGCAACAATGATAATTTAAAAAAGATTCTATCTGACCATCTTCGGTTATCCAGATTTTTGAGGTTGTTTTTTCAAAGTTCTTATATACGTATGTCGCTTATCCTTAAAGTTGTGCCTGACTTCGCAAATGGATACAGTGGACTGCACATCCTTAACATAATTTTTTTTCTTTCTGCAATCTGTACTGGACTGTGATGAGAATAAACCGTATAATTATGGCATACAATGTTTGTTATATGGATTGTTTACACATTCATTTTAATTTAATCGCCGTAGGGCAGTTAAAAAGTATACAACGCAAACTTACACTTATAACTAAACGGATTAAAACTCCGCCACTTTCAGACGATACTGACTATTTTGGAAAATATAATTACGAAATTATAGACGCATTAAAAGATTACGTGAAACATCACAACATGACAGAACGGTAAGTTATAAATGATATCAACAACTGCATTTAAAGAATTATATATATATACAGAGAGTCAATAGAAGCTGCATTTAGGTACATGATTTCGGGCGTTTATCTTATTATGACAATAATTATTTGTATAATTCTTGTACAGTTCTTTGTGGCAAGTTACATGATAATAAAGTGTTTAAGAAAACGCGTACAACTAAGTAGAATTGTCTAAACATATTGTTTGTTTTTAGGTTAACTTAGTGAGTCAAGCATTGCTGACAGCTATTGTGATGTTTCATCCGTGCATGAGTAAAATTTTCATCTATTGTATCCTTGGAGAGATCATAATAGATACAGTGAGTAAATTTTATAGTTCTTATGGTGTTGGCGATTCAAAATTTTACCTTATTCGTTGTTGTTCTAAATAGTTCTGTAGTTGCAGTGTGGAACCAATGTCTAAAATTCATTACCTAAGAAATTTTGCTTCTACCAGGCCCTCGTCTTCATTCCATTTTTCCTTGGATTATCCGTTGTAATACTTCCAATCCATCTGGTTTATAACCTCAAAATTCTCAAATTTCTGTATTTTACCATTTTAACAATTTCAACTTATTTGTTTAGTCTTCTCAATACTTGATCGTTCTCCGTTCATGTTCATTTCAAGGAAATGTCAATATACAGGCAGTTTCAGACCACCCGTCCCATCCTTTTTCTTTTGAAACGATGAGCTGTGAAAAAATATTTACTACCAAATCGTATGTAAAGATTTTATTGGCACTTCTAGAATTTTCCAGGAAAAACTGGAAGTAGGGAGAAGCAGAAGCAACTTTGAAATTTCAAATAATAGAAGAAAAGGTCATGTTTGGTATCGTTCGATAGGGATTTAAAAAAGAAGTCTATTTTTTTAAATTGCAATCACCCATTGCAATTTAAAAAAATAGTTCAAGATTTTGAAAGGTATAAAATATAAATATGTACTAAAAAGTAGTATTTAGTGTCCTATTAAAACCCACATTTTGTGAAGAAATATCTCGACCCCCTCGAGTGACACATCATTTGAAAGGTCTCTTTGAGTAGAGTATAATTCTATATTTTGGATAAATTTTATAGATTCAAAAACAAATGACGGACTTCCAGATTATCTGTTTCTGTTATTAAGCAAAACGCTAAAAAATTGTAGGAGGCGAAACAACAGAAACAAAACAATTGAAATAAATAAAATAGTCTTTCTGTTCTGTCACTTTAATTCAGTTATTGTGTTTGCTCACGTTTGAATATTGAGTGTTATAACCGGTGATACTAACAATAATTATGGCAAATGTTCGAACTTTGCAGGAAAAAAGTGAAGCAGTTTTTATTTTTGCTGAAGCCAATTGAAACTTTCACGAAGCCGAAAGAATATTTAATAAACGTTTTCCCGACCGTCCTATTTCGAGGACGTATTTAAGAGAATTTGTGCAAACATCTATTAACATTGGAAGCGTGCAAAACACGAAAAACCCTGGACGACCCGCAATTTCAGAAGACACAAATTCAGATAATCGGTGAAATGGTAATACATTCTCAGCAATCAACTTCACATGTAGCTGCGATATGTGTATCGGCGACCACTGTAAATAAGTTTTAAAGACGGCATAAGTTCCATCCATACAAAATGAAGATTTTACACCAGTTGATTGAAGAGGGTCGGGATAGATGCATCGAATTTTGTGAGGTCGTGACCCAAACCATTACAAGAAACCCATTCTATCTTCGTAATATCTGTTTTAGTGACGAATGCACATGTTTTTTAAATTGGTTTGTTAACAGACAAAATATAAGATATTGGTGCGATGAAAATCTCCATGTTTTCCGGGAAGGTCGGCTCCAATTTAGGCAAAAATTGAATGTGTTGTTAGGAATACCATGACAACCATACCGTCGCATATTTACCGACGGAAATCTTACTGGAGAATTGTACTTGAACATGCTGGAAAACCTCATCCATCCGTTAATAGTTGAGATTGCTGAAAATAATCCCAACGAATTTGACATGGTTATCATATTCCAGAAAGATGGCCCTCCTCCGCATTTTAACAGACAAGTTCGCATTTATCTCGTATCCTCGACGATGGACTGGTCGTCGTGGCCCAACAGAATGTCCTCCGCGATGCTCTGACCTGACTCCGTTGGACTTTTTTTGTGGGGGTATCTTAATTCGAAAGTTTTAAACACAGCCCGATTTCCTTTTGGATTTACGACGTAAAATAACAGAGGCTTATGCAAATATCGGAGTTGAAACCTCCCAGAAAGTATGGGAAGAAATATTAAATAGGTTTTTCTCTTGCCAAGATGTTCAAGGAGCACACTTTGAACATTTATTAAAATAGTATTACTATTCAGTTTTTCTTGTATAAAATAAATTTTGTTGTAATTTAGGATCTTATTCTTCTTCTTCATTCTTCAATTGTGAACATTTCGAAAGAATGCCTTTTTTGCTTTAATTCTTAGTTTTTTTCAATCATCTGTCATTTTTTCTGGATGAATATTTTTTTATGAAACTCTAAGATCTAAAATAACTTTCAAATTAAAAAAAATAGTTCAAGATGGCGCCTAGCCGCCATTTTGAAAGTTATAAAATTTAAATATGGGTTAAAAAGTAGTATTTAGCCTCCCATTAAAGTACACAAAATTTTGTGTGTAAATATTAAGAGGAAGCTGTGAGCTGTGAAGTTTATGTAAACAATTTTAGTGTCAAAGCATATGCCAAGAATTTATTGACACTGCTGGAATTTTTCTGGAAATACCGGAAATAGGGAAAACCGGAAGCAACTTTGAAAATTAAAATGGAAGAATAGGTCATGTTATGTATCGTTGAACAGGGATTTAAATAAATAATTAAACAGTAATTTAATTTTTTATGCTTTCATGAATGAAGATGTTCAAAATGTCTACCCCTCTCTTTCTGCAGCGATGTCGGTTGCTCGGAAGACTTCTTTGGGGCAGAGGGAAAGGCAAGTAGCTTGAAATGTCTTTATCATGTCCATCGTTGTGGTGGATCGTTGTTGGTAGACGCGATCTTTCTATTGTCACCGCAAGAAAAAGTCTAACGATGTTAGATCGAGGAAAGCGGTGGCACCCGTCTTGTTGCAGTCATATAAAGAACATTTTTAAGAAAATAAGCATACATTATTCCATTTAAAGTTCCTTCGAAGAAGTAAGGTCCAATTATTTGATATCTCAGAGTAGCATGTATAATAAAAAAAAGAAGCAGAAATGTTGGTTTATCGAGAAATGAAATTAGAAGAAAAATTAAATAAAATAAAAAAATTATGCAGTGTAAACAAGACCAGAAACTCCAACATTTTACAACAGATAACTAAGTCCTTGTTCTTGATGACCAATTCGTAATTTTGAGACATAGAATTTACCAGTTTTTGTAACTTCTATTTCGTAAGACAACGAAACCAGACATACATCCGAGATTCGCTTAATTCTCGAGATTGTATTAGACGTATTTAACAGCTTTGATTTTCGACAAGAAAGACTACACTGGTAAACAGAAATCAACATTTTTTTGTGACATGGATAAAACATGGTGTATGTTATGTAAAATTTCACCAGAAAGCAGAAAATGACCTTGGATTTTCTCTATCACACACACTTTATTTGCTACGAAGTGTGGGTTATACGGAAATATATCAATATCGGCATGTCCTTAATGTTGCACTTACTTCAAAATGTTGTTGCGGATGTTTTACGGTGATATTTGGTCTCTCGGGCATCACGGATTAATGTTCAGCAGTAATCAGCAAGCAAACTAGGACTCCATTTGCCTTGGTATAGCTTTTCCATGGTTGCAACGCCTTAATGGAACCGTTCTCCATGTTCCTCGCTTACGGCACCCAAATTTTCCGGAAAGAAATCGAGATAAGCATCCAGAAAGTGTATTTTTAAAGACATGTTACGTCCCATTTCTCTGTAGGCTCTAAGTAATTCAGTTACAAGATCTTTGTAATTTTCAGCTTTGCCATTTCCAAGAAAATTGGTCACAACTGGGCTGCTCTACAAACTTAAACAACTACTCCCAAGCTACTACTACTTACTCCTTAAATCCTACCTAAGAGACCGCTATTTCTCAGTCAAGCTCAACGAGTTATCCTTATACTACCCTATTAAATCTGGTGTTCCACAGGGCAGTGTCTTAGGACCTCTCCTTTACCGCATATATACTGCTGACCTGCCAGAAACCGACAACACAATTATCTCCACTTTTTCTGACGATACAGCGATTATATCCATTCATGAAAACCCTATAATTGCTTCCGAAAATCTGCAACATCATCTAAATCGGATATCTGAATGGCTCGATAAATGGCGTATTAAAATAAACGAATCTAAATCGGTCCAAGTAACAATTACCATGCGATTTACTGTCTGTCCGCCGGTCAGTATTAACAACACACCTATACCCATGAAGACGGAAACCAAATACTTGGGACTACACCTGGATCAACGGCTCACATGGCAAAAACATATCAAAACCAAAAGCCAGCAGTTAAATCTTAAATTCCGCCAAATGTACTGGCTTATCGGAAGAAAGTCCAAACTATCCTTAAGCAACAAACTGTTACTGTACAAAACAATGCTGAAGCCTATCTGAACTTACGGTATACAGCTGTGGGGATGCGCCAAGCCAACACGAATAAAAACCATTCAACAATTTCAATCTAAAACACTCCGCGCCCTGGTGAATACCCCTTGGTACGTTTCCAATCTGACGATACACAAAGATCTCGGTATTCCATTCGTCGCCGACGAAATCCAGAGATTTGCAGAGAACTACCATCGGAACATCCAGGCACACAGCAACGAACTAGTTCAGCAATTATCCAACGACCACTTACCTGTAAGACGATTAAATAGAAGATGGCCTCGTGATCTGCTAACACCACCCTAAGTGGAAGGAGTATTATAGGAGTACCATCGATGGATGGATTCTCCTATCAAACCTTCTAATCATCTCATTTGCTTAATACTCCATGTAGACTAGATTTTAAAAAGCCCATATTAAAATTAATAAAAAAACATCTTTAATTTTTGCCTCACTAACTCTCGGAAGTTTCTGTTTCAGATACAAGAACCCTCTTCCGTTCCGATCTAGTACTTTAACGTGTGCTTAATTTTTCATAAAACCCAATTTAATATGCAGTGGTGGTAGAAATACGTTTTTAGGATCAACCAGTGGTTCGTTGGTAATATTTTTTTGACCCGGAGTTAGTGCTTGACGTAGTGGCCATTCCTTCCGTATACAGTGACGATCTCGTGCATGACTGTCCCATTCACACAGGAAACAACAGTATTTTGTATACCCCAGCTGAATTCCAAGAAGTCACTTTTAGGTCTCCACAGACTGACCACTCATATTCATGATACCGGATGTGTTCTAGAAGATATCGCATATTCTCATATTATTCCCTCATATGAACAGCATGAGCTATAGGTACAAAGGACTGCAGAAATGAAAACTTTAGAGATCAAGTAAGCAGCGCATCAATACGAGAAGAACTTAAAATGCAAAATGTGGTAAGGTTCACAAGAGCGAGACGTAGATATTGGAGGGACCATGTTGGAGAATGGAAGATGATCGCTGAGCAAAACGGGCAGAAGATGAAAGACCTAACACAAGGAGACCCTCTGGTAGACCACCTAAAAGATGGCACGAAAGTTAGACCTCCATATCTCAAGAGGCTTAGGAAAACAGAAAAAACAAGACAAAGTCTTAAAACAAAGAACAAGAAGAAGAAGAGCTATAGTACAAATGGGTATTTACTGCGGTTGTGAAGCAAAACTGCTTTTAAGCTAAGTTTTGAAGAATCTATAAATAGGCGCCAATTGCTTGGTTCATGTTTCTGTCCTAATGCGTGAAATAAGTTGACAACATCCGTGCAATATACCAAAGTCCCTTCTTGAGCGAAACAATATGTAAGTCCTTTTTGACGTTTTTCGGAAGTGAGTTATATGTACGTCACCTTCGAGGAGATTCCATCCTTTTAATACCGATGCTAGAAGTTCTGACTGTGATTTTGCTAGTTTTAAATCTCGAACTAAATCAGTTCAACCTGTGAAATTAGATGTGGTTCTGTTGAACATTCTGATGCTTGAAATAGTGGATCATTGTCACTTTCCTAGTTGGAACACCGGTGCTTTCAGGTTCTTTTTCGTCCAAACTCCAAGATTCTGGTGGATTTGGGATAAGAAGATCTTCACTATGTTCGACGGGCCGTAAAGCTGATGGTAAATTGGGATAGAGTACGGTATGCTTGGACTTCGATCCGATGCCCGATATGTTAGTGAGGCATGGTCTTTCTGCTCTCTCCACACCACTGGTACTGCAAAGCGCATTTTACGTTTTGTACCTTTCAAATTCAATCAACCTGTTAACAATGTTACACAAGTCTTACAACATATGTGAGGAGCCCATGACTTATCTTGATCTCCTACTTTTACTCCGAAATAAAGTTCATAAGCTCTTCGTACAAGTGGGGTACGGTTTTGCGATTTAAAAGTTAGTTCCCCACACACATAATAAAAACTGTTGACATTATTTACACACTGCCTAGGCATTGTACTTACTTGTTAATTCACAGTCAATCACAGTATAGCAATAAACATAAATCAAGTATGTAGAACACAAACACGTTAGCAACGACGTTTCGCGGCACGACATAGGAAATGCGGTAACTTCATACGCCGGTAAATGTCTACTAATGCACAATATCTGATTTGGTGCGTACTTCTTGCATGTAATGGACGGGAATGAATTTGTCTTAACACGGTATATTCGTCATTGCTGATACATTACACAAAGTGGCGCAATAGGCATATGTTGCATACTTGCAAAATATAAATGCTTGTTACTAAATATTCGTGGGTGATAGGCAAATTCTGTTTTTAAATTCGTTTTTAGGGTGCCGAAATATATCAGAAACACCTAAAAATTTCCATGTCACAAAATGTGTGTTTAACAGTGCTATCATTCTGGAAAATCAACTTTTCTTAGGCAATCAGATCTTTCCCACTAGATAGCATCTTATACTGCAGCACTTCAAGGTATTTTGTGTGTATTAGCTGACCAACTCTAGGTCGTATTCCTCTCACAGAGGAAGCGCGCACGCTTACACCAATAGCTTGTCATCATAATTTGATTAATTCCGCAGAATTAATACGACTTGTTCCGGGTCCCGGGTTGCGCACATTCGTCGCCGTTCACGTACGATCAGGAGAGTTAAGACAGCATGGTCTCCGGTCAGTACTTGGATGGGTGGCCCGAAGGTTGCGTTAACGCGGCGCCTCTCTCCCACGAGGATTGATCCCTATGGGAGAGTAGATCAACAACCCCCCTTATGGGGGAGGCCCTTACCCAACAATGAGATGTTGCGGGGTAATTTAAAAAAATAAGACTTCTATCTCTCAAGCTTGTACTTTGTAAGGCAATATCATCTCGAACCAAGGTTGTCTTTGATTGCCTACTACGTGGTTTATCGTTAATTTTTCCAATAACAGAAGACCGATTATATTTTACTACGGTAGCGATTTTATGACTGGAAGCGTCTTCTTTGTAGTATTTTTAAATTTTAATTTTAATTACAAGCCACTTTTCGTTTGATAGTTTAATTTATTTCAACTGGGATGACATTACGCAGCTTTTGATGAAATTAAAAGAGCGAATTAATGTCTTGAAATAATTTCAGTGATATATAATCTCATTGGAATTTTACACAAACATTGGTTTAGAACTTTATTATTTTCCCCGGAATGAATGAATAGACGATTTTTCATGGGAACCTTATTAAATTTTTGCGCGGAATTTGAAGAAGTAAAATAAAAATGCCATTTCTTCACTCAGTAATCAAATCGTTTGATTTTCTAGAATAGTTGTCTTTCGTAAGTTTTAATTTCAGAAAACCTAAACAAAGTGAATATTTAAAAATTCTTAAGATTAAACAAATAAAATATTATTTAACCAAATCAACAGTTAGTTTTTAATTAAATAATGATGCTGATTACCAAAATTATGCTTATGGAGAGCACTAAACCATAATACGAAGGGCGACCCACAGTAATCGATCGCAACTCCGCAAACATCCCTTTTAAGCTATTACGTGCAGTATTGCATAAATATGTTACAGGATAATACAGCGGAAGTAGACATGCGCTTTTGGACAAGGATAACCGGAAGTACGATTGGACCACAGGGGGTCTGCTACCACCAATGACACGTAACCACGCCTCGCCATTATTAAAAAATTCGAAACAGCTAAATTAGCTAATAAGGTTCCGCTTTAATAGAAAGGGATTGTGGTATTCGTCGTATATTTCTAATTACTGCATTTCAAGATATTGTTTAACTGTCTAGCTTTTCAGAGTTTTGTTTCTCTGGTACAGTAGGTAGAATAAAAAACCACGATTTAATAAAATATATTTGTTAAGAATATAATGCTAAATGCAGAAAATTCTTATGAGTAACATGAAGAAGCGTACCTAGAAAACATTACTCTTTTAGTTTAAATTACTATTATCTAAATAAGTATTCTAATAAACTTTCTTAAATGATACAAGTTTTAAAATACACTTGCATTGGTTGTTCTCCACTTTTCACGTGTTGACAGTTTTAATGTCAAAGCGTTATTAGACATCGACTCACTTCAAAATTTTTACTTTCAACTCGTGATATTAACTTACGTCTAGAAGCCAATTTTAAGCTTAAGATCATGAGTAGAATTACAACTTTAACTGAAAATTTTGCGAGCGAGAGTTGATAAAAATAATTATGACGTCGAAAGTTGAGTTGAGTAGATTTTTTGAAAAAATAGCTTAATTTATGACATTTCCACTTTAGATTATGACTTTGATCTGGAAATTTCGAATTCACACATCTAAACGGAAATCTCAATAACAATCTTAGGATATCAACGTCACCTCCAAAACTTAATTTTTCACTATCATTGCCTAGTCTAGTGCATATTTTAATTTTAATTATCGAAAGCCCAAATTTCATGGTTAAAGTTGAAATTTATATTACTGAAACCCTTACTCTAATAACAAGTCCTCATTTTTAAAGAAGTATGGCAAATTGGAAAAAAACGAGTTATCTTAATAAACGATACCAAAAATATGAATCGATATTTTTGATTCAAATCGCGAAACCATCTCACTCGAAATTTTGGTTTGAAAACTCCTGCTGTGAGGTTAAAATAGATAAAAACTCAGCTCAAGATCTGGAGTTTACCGTTTAGATTTCTAGTTTTATATTTCTTTTTAAATCCAAAGTTTGACTTCGATCTCAATTATAGCAAGCAATATTTTCACTTCAACATTAAAATTCAACTTAACTCCAGATCTGAATTTCAGCATCAAATTCAACATTTCGATTTCAAAAGTGAAAATGCCGCTTCACACAAGAAATCCCATTTCGAGTTACAACAAATATGACTCAACTTCAAACTTAAAGTTAGAGTTTTGTTACGGGCCAAACGAGCTTTTCGCCGACCCGCAACCGGATAGGTGGATAAAGGCCTGCAGCTTAGCTCAGAGGAGTAGGGGGAGTTCACGGAAATCGCTTACGAGAGGAAATCTTCCTAGTTGTGTACGGGGTAAGTCAAAATTAATGGGCGCCACCTTCCAAATCCAGCTGATTGTAGGTCCTCGTGTAAGGCCGAGAGGCCAACAGCTTACGGGAATCGAACTCACCTTTATTGTGCCTCGTCCTATATACAGGGTGATTCAGGAGGAATCTGCCAAACTTTAACAGTATGTTTCTCCAACGATTTTAAACAAAAAAAGGTATATGAACATAGGGCCGATTCGAAAAAATAAAGAAGTTCTAGCCTAGCAAAAGAAATTGCATAGCTGTTATAGGTTTTCAGCAAATGTGTGGTGTGGAATGATTGGGGACCGTCTAATAGGACCCTACGTTTTCGATGGACGCCTCACAGGAGTTATTTATCGTGAGTTTTTAGAATATGAGCTACCTCTACTTTTAGAAGACGTTCCATTATTAATTCGAGCCAGAATGTTTATGCAATTAGATGGAGCTCCTCCTCATTACCACCATTATGTATTGGATTATCCCAATGCCAACTACCGTGATCGTTGGATTGGTCGAGGAAGTCCACATGCGTGGCCAGCACGGTCCCCAGACCTAAATCCACTAGATTATTACCTCTGGGGGCATTTAAAGCAGCTGGTCTATGCGGAAAGAATTAACAATCAGGAAGAACTCATTCAAAGAATTTTTAATGCTGCCGCTTACATCCGGGATAGACCTCAAATACTGCGAAATGCGACTAATTCTCTAGTACGACGAGCTCAACGGTGCATTGAAAACGAAGGTGGCCATTTTGAACAGTTAATGTAGTTTTAATAAAGTTATCGCACTAGAATTGTTATTATGTTTTAAGTAAAAACGGTTATTTTCTACATCTATGAATTTTTCATTAGTAGGCTAGAACTTCTTTATTTTTTCGAATCGGCCCTATGTTCATATACCTTTTTTTGTTTAAAATCGTTGGAGGAACATACTGTTAAAGTTTGGCAGATTCCTCCTGAATCACCCTGTATATAAAGCTTGCAAAATTCCTACACACACAGATACAGAATGCACAATAATAAAAGAGGCAGTAAAGTTTAACACACGTATAATTGAATTATTAAAAAAAATGACAAATGTACAAAGAAATGACAGCAAATGGTGATTTTATAGTTTCATATTACAGACTTTTAATTTGAACGTTCAGACAAAAAAACACTCGCCGCCGCTGGCGTACGTCATTTATATTTTTCAAAACACCTACGTGGCCAGCGACGCCGGAGCTTACAGGAATGACACAGTATACATAAAAAATTATTTTACACTTTGTAGTACACCAAAAAAAAAAAGCAGACGGCGACTGAAGGTCGCTTCTTGTTACATAAAAAAAGGTTCAATCCATTGAAATTTTGCAAGTTAACGCGAGAGGTTTTTTCACCAAAAACACAAAACTTTAGTTTTTTTACCTTGAATTTTGATGCAGGCAAGCACAATTTCGAGGAATTGAACAGATGCAGGTACAGTTTGGGTTGTTCCCCGGGCCGGCAGGAAAAGAAGGGCAGACGCCTTCAGAAAACTTTGGGACGAAACATCCGTAGGTACTCCCCTGAAGACTGGATGTGAAATGGGAGCTCGTCGCCACAGCGTTGCAATGTGCAAGTACAGAGAATGGGCTTGACACTATAATCCGCCAAAGACGATCGGCTAATTCGCAATGAATTGCCTCTTGTTTGGGTTTAAAATTCCTAGCGTACTTCTATAAGATCCGACAATTGTCGATGGTCTGTTTTCACCTCATGGTAAAACAGCGAAACGAAAATTACACTAGGTATACCCATCGAAAACCCCAAGCACTTGCAGCACTCGATTTATTTACGGGCCCCCAGATTGATGTAATTTCGGAGACCGGAGTTCAGCGAAATTCTTGGAAATGATTTAGATCGGCAAATATAGTTTACAAAGAAAAACCTTGAGATTTGTTTGGTCATAAATTAATTTCTGAAAAGGAAATACTAACAAAACTGTAGCCAACATAAAACAAAAATATAGAGCGGCAATTTTTAAAAGAACAAACAGTTTATACCCTGGATTTAAACTTCACACGTGAGGTTACAATTTCATATATTGAAAGTTGAAGTATTTTAGTTAAATGCGAAAGTTCGATGCCGTACTCAACATCTTAACTGTAGGAGGCAATATTTGGTTTGACGATTCGAATTTCAACTTGAAACTGAAAAACTTGGCTTTATACTCGACATTTCGACTAGAACATTTCAAAGATCTAAAATCTCGTATTATAATTTAACTTTTTCGTTACAACACTCAAGATATCGACACAAGAGGTTATAAGTATATATATACTGAGAGCTAAAAGATTTAAATTAAATCTAAAATTTCGAATTTGAACTCAAGATCTTAACTGTAATAGGCAATATGTTGATTTTAAGATTGAAATTTCAACTTAAAATTGAAACACTTATCTTTACGTTCAAAATTTTCACTTGAAAGCTCTAGACAGTTAAAATCTCATGTTTCAAATCGAAATTTCAGCAAATACAAAATATTGTTTTAAAAATTGAAACCTATGTAGTCAAAATTTCGACCTAAAACCTCCAAAGAACTGAATTTAAAATTCATCATCATCATCATCAGGGTGTAGGTCTTGTAGACCTGTTCCGTCTTCATGTAAATTGGTCTGCCCATCTTCTTCTGGGCCTGCCTCTGCTTCGTCTTCCTTCGGGTCTGTATTCGTATAAGGACCTGGGGATTCGCTGGTTATCCATTCTAAGGACATGGTCAAGCCAATTTTGTCTATATTCGTCTATTATTATATATATATATATTATATATCGTGTATTATTTGTAATTGTAATTTAAAATTTAGAGTCTAAATTTCAGCGTGAATTCAACATTTCGATTTAAAACTAGAAATACTGTGTTTATACTCGAAATCCCACTTTCATCAAGAATTAAATTAATTAAGTCCTCAATTTCAAACTCAAAGGCTCAATTTTATATTCAAAATTTAATCTGTAACCACGAGATTACATTTTTATATGTTGAGTGCTGAACTCTATTATTTAAATTCAAAATTTAGATCTATGCTGCAGATCTCGACAGTACCTGTTAATATCTCTTCCTCTAGATTGAAATTTCAACTTAAAACTGAAAATCTTGACCGTATACTCGAAAATTTCAACTTTTAAACTCCAGGGAACTGAAATCGTATGTTTAGAGTCGAAATTTCAGCCTCAAATTCCATATTTCAAGTTGAAAACTGAAAACGTCGGCTTCATGTTCGAAGTATCACCTTAAAAATTGTAAACTTCGACATGAAACAGTTAAAGATACCAATTCAATTTCAATCTCGATTGTACTCTAAAGTTTAACGTAAATATAAGCTCACAAATTCATGTTTTGACCAGAGAGCTCAAATATCAAATTTTATTTTTATTCAATAGCAAATGCAACGTATTGTATTAATCAAAATCTCGGTTTCATATTCGGAATTCCATCACTTAACGATTAATTTTAAAAACTCAAGATTTTACTTTATTCTCTAAAGTTCAACTTTAAACATAACATACAGTTTCATATGTTGACCGCTTGAATTTAAAATGTAAATTTCGATTTCAACTGACAAGTTTGATCTGAAACTAATAATCTCGACAGTATAGTTCTTAGGTTCAGCATTTTTCAGTTTCGGATTAGCGCTTTGTTTTCTCGGCACAAACTGAACACATTTCTGTTTTTGTTAGATTTGCAGATTTATATTTCCGACAAAGACGTATGTCGTAGTGACATCTGCGAACGAAACAAGACCAACACTGTACGTGTGACTTATTCTGTCGGCTGACACGTTTAGTAGAAAGAAAGAGAGATACTTGGAGAATGTCGCGCAGATGCAGGCAAACGTTACTACTTAAATCTGTTCCAGCAGTATTTAAAATGTTTTAGACGTTGAATGGTTGATGGTGAATTTGTATTATCTATATATATTTTTAAAAAAGCCGTTCGCAATGACGCTACACTAGCTTTTTCACATAGTCCTATACGGTTGCAATCTTTCTTGAATTTAAAACCAATTCATTGTAAGAGTTTCCTAATCGTTGATATTGCAGCATTTAGAATTTGTTTGTCTTTCAGATTTTGTTGTACTGTTTTTAAAGTGACTGGCTTTTTTTCAATGTACATTCTGTACACTACATCTCTAACTGTCATTTTTAATGTTTCGGGCATATCTTCAGTTTTTAACTTTTTTCTGGAGTTGTGCACTTTTTTTTCTTTCCTCTGCTGCACTATTTTCCGTATGGTGGGAAACTTATTTTTAATGCATCTGCAACTCGTTTCCGAACCGCTACAACGTCGCGTAATGGGCCAAAATTGTCATTTTCGCGCGTAAAATAATCGAATAGATTTAACACAAACTGTTGACACTGCCGGACATTTCTAACAGCGTTTTCTTTTTAGAATAACTAAACACCAACTAACATCCAACAGTGGTTCGGGAGCCAGTTGCAGATGCATTAAAAATAAGTTTACCCACCATACGGAAAATAGTGCAGCAAAGGAAAGACAGAATAAGTCACACGTACAGTGTTGGTCTTGTTTCGTTCGCAGATGTCACTACGACATACATAGAAATTTGTCAATATATGGAGAGTATAAATTTCTTTATAAATTCAAAATTTTAACCGCACACACGAGACATCGACTGTAGTAACCAATATTTTGACATCAAAATTGAAATTTTAACGTAAATCTATCGGAACTGGTTTATACTTTTTTTCTCATCCATTCATACTGCCGTCAACCCCCCCCCCCGCTCTCCGCCCCCCGGAACCGCTTTTGCATTACTTCAGGGGAGCGAAGTGCGGTCGCCCCAGTTGAGATTCGAACGCCCCATCGACTACATTTCGCTGCGACCTCGAGTGGCAACGCGTTCCCGCACTAGACCACCGAGGCCCCATATCTGGTTTATACTTAGAAATATATCGACTTGAAGATCTAAACTCGAGAGTTCATATATCATGTTTGAAGTTGAAATTCTACCTTCAAATTCAAGATTTTTCTATAAAAGCTGTACAAGTCGACGTTATACTCAAATTCGCATTTGTAAAGCTCTAGATCTCGACTTATAACTCTTAAAAACTGTATTTAAAACTCAAGATACTCATTTATATTCTAGAATTCGAAAACGTGGAATGCGATTTCATATGTACCATTTATACATAGTTGAAATCTATTATTTAATTTCCAAACTTTACTCTCAAAATCTAGATGTAGTAAGCGATATTTTCAAAGTTGATATTTTGGTTTACGAAAGGAAGCCCCCGCTTTTAAAAAGTTGTGCTTGAGAACGCTAGGGTGCTGAAATTTGATGTTTCAAGTCAATATTTCGACTTCAAGCTCAATATTTGGAATTCAAACTCACGATTTCGACTTAAAACTCTCAATGCCCTCTACATCTCGATTTAAAACGTTGAAAGACTACAGTTCAAACCCAAGATCTCCAATTATTATTCAAGATATGGGCTTTAAATTGTAGTTTGCAATGGTATATGTTGAGATCAAAATCTTTATTTTAAGATTATATTTCGACATCAAATCCAAATGTCGGCTGTAACAGTCCGTAGTTTCATTTCAAGACTGAATTTTTATCTTACAACTGGAAACCTAAGCTATGTATATATTCGAAAAGCTTAAAAACGCCAGAGATCTAAAATCTTATGTTTGACGAAATATTTCACATTCGATTTCAAGATTACGACTACAAAACAAGAATCTTGTCTCGAAAACTCTAGAATTTGTATTAAAATTCTTAAAGTTTAACTTCAACTTATAATTTCGGCTTTATACTCTATAGATCAACTTTAAATGAAAGATATTTATTTCATGTCTTGAGAGCTGAAACTTGATCTTCAAAGTTGATTTTACGACTTTAAATTAAGATGTCGATATTCGGCTCAAAACTCTAGCGTTCGAAAGTTTAAGGCTAAAGATAATTAATAGATAAATAATAAATAACATTTAGGCTTTACACACATTCAAGATCTCGATTTCAATTACGAAAAGGGTTAATTTCGT